>OZ026619.1:6952177-7184677 GCA_964020975.1 Hermodice carunculata
AGTGGCCACATCATAAAACCGACAATTACGCTCCCCCCCCACCCCCACCCCCACCCCCACCCCCGAACGTTGCAGCCATGCGATCATATGAATAGAATGTTTTGTAATCTGCATTTTAAATGGCACTTGACAACACTACGGGGAGCAGCGTAAACTGGCTATACGGCAAGTACCTGTATACCACAGATCAACAAGACAAGTTTTCACTTATTTTCACTCAGGATGGAACTGAGGGACGATCTTCACCACCAAACCACTAGTTGGAATATCGTTGATGAGCAGTTAAAACCATGACCAGGTCAGGCTTAATATTTTTGTCAGCAGCAAGGAAAGCTTTGGCACCTGCACGACTTGCGTAAGCATTTTTTATTGGGGGAGCTGGAATAAGTTCATAACTTCACAACTGCATCGGTACGAGTCCAATCTGAATTGTACAACATTTAACTTTTATATATGCTCCAATGTACGGCTTTGACAGGTTTTTCTCAGTTAACAAAATAGTTATGTATAGCAGATATAATTTAATAGTATCCATTCTCATGTATTTACCTCTTGAAGCGCTTCATAAGACCCACTCGAATTTTGTTAGGCATCTTGGTTCTCTAATTTGTTACCTTTTGTGTATTGCTGAGTGAAATATTTAGCATCTGTTCAAGTTACTGCGCAATGGCATTTATGTATTTATTCTTATGTATATAGTCATATTCTATGTTAATATGTTAAATCGAAAGTCACCTTTGTACATATTGCATGCGCTTACGTACTACCATGTGCCAAATATTATGTCTGCCATGCAAATTCGCTTACAGCTCTACCTATCAGGTAATGTAGAGATTAACCCAGGTCCATACCCACATAGTTCGACTCATTCATCTGCACACGGCACTTTTGACAGTGATCATTTCAGTAGCCTTAGCTGGGCTTCTGATAGTACTAGTAAAAACGAATTATCACTCTTTCATCTCAATGTAAAAACGAATTATCACTCTTTCATCTCAATGTTCGAAGTGTAAGGAACAAGACTGATGATCTCCCCTCATTTGCTTATCAATACGATTTAGTGGCATGTACTGAAACGTGGCTAAATCTTTCGATCTCAAATGACATGATTTCTTTGTATGGTTTCCAAGAGCCATTCCGTGAGAACAGGATAAATGGACAAGGTGGAGGTGTCTGTGCATTCATAAAAAAAACACGAAAATTCAGCTGTACGCAGGAGAGATCTCGAACTGTCATCTTTGGAGTGTGAATGGTGAGAGCTTGTCGTCAGATATAACAATAAATGTCTCATTGGGGTTTTTTATAGGGTGCTAAAAGACAGCACAATTTTGGCTTGATTTTGAAAATTCTTTAGATATGGCAAAAGATACTTCCATCAAAATATTTTTATCACAAGCGATTTTAATGATGACATACTTATGCCTGGCAGCAGTAAGCTGTCCGGAATTACATGTATAGCAGAATATGGCTCAACTAATAAGTGAGCCAATGCGAATGACAGAAAACGCGGCTACATGTATCGATATCATTGCGACCACGTATCTACGTGCCAAAACAACGTAAACATAGCTGGTGTCAGTGATACTGAACTTAGTGACCATTTCGCGGTCTTTTGCTTACTCAATTTTAGAATCAAGAGATCAAAATCTTTCACACGGAAAGTTTGGTTATATAACCAAGCTGATTTTGCTGGCTTAAATGAATCACTAAAGAACATCAATTGGACAGATTTACAGGCGGGTCTGGATGTAAATGTTATGATTTCAAAGTGGTCCAGACTCTTTGCTGACATGGCTAAAACTCCATACCATTGGAACTCATAACTATAAGGCCCGGGGAACCACCATGGCTAACTTCAGATATAAAGAAATTAATACGAAAACGCAACAGACTACGTGGCAAGGCAAAATCAACAAACAATCCCGGCCACTGGTTGAAATATCGTAAAGCTAGAAAGGCTGTTATTAAAGTTCTGAGACTAGCTAAGTCAGAGGCTCCAACTCTCCCGCCTCGGCGGGATATCTCCCGCTTTTTCTAACTTTTTTACAAAGTCTCCCGCCCTCCCGCTTTTCATATAAAGTCCCCCGCTTTTCAAAAAAAATACCCCCCCCCCCGCCCCAAGAAAAAGCTGAAAATGTTTTTTATCGATCGGCAGCACCCAGCAGCTGCACAAGAGCGACAGAGTGGTACTGTCTTGCTTGCGTTTTCACCCCATATACGCGCGAAAGCTGTGTAAAAGAAGGCGCTGCAAAACTACTTCGGCGTCACTTGGGCCCATCATGGCGATACATGGCGAAGCGTTCCTCGAACGGGAACGAAAATTTGACAAAGAAAAGGGCGAAGTACCAAGCAAGTATTTATTAAGTACATACACAAGGGCAGGAGAGTTTAGATAACTTTGAAGTTGTATACCTATATTTATGGTGTCATTCTGGCTGATTTTAGTCATGTATCAACCAAAGAAAGCGTGGTGACTTGATTGATCTTTTGTAGAAAACAATTTATTCATTCATACATATACTGTAGAAATATCTTACTTTAGGTGCTATTTCAAGAAGTGAATCCGCATTGCCAAATAGTTCTTCACCTTGTGTGAAAATTGAAAATTTGTTAGTTCTTAGCACTTATTTTTAAATTTGCACACAAGATGATGAGAAATCATCTGAGTGGAAAACATAAGTTTTGACCTATTTCATAATTTATTTAGTCATATTGCAGAAATGTATTAGTTTGGGGGCCATTATAAAGAGTGAACCGGCGAAAAGTTGAAATCAAGTGACAGTAGTTATTCCAAATTGTGGTGGAAACTGGTTCAATAATTTCTAGTGGACCAATGGGCAACATCTAGCGAATTTCCTTCCATGAAAGACGGAAACAACATAATAACTGGCGACAAAAAGAAGGCCGAACTCTTTAATGAATATTTTATAAAACAATGTTCTTTAGGAAATATGGAAGCCACACCTCCTACCGTCACGTACCATTTACGTTGTGTACTTGATAATATCCAAATTGATGAAGAACTCATAGCAAACTATGTCGCCCTTCTCAAATAATCAAAAGCCAGTGGTCCAGATAACAGCAGTCCTAAATTATTGAAAGCTTGTTCAGCGTCTCTATGTCTTCCCCTATGTATAATCTTCAACAAATCTTTACAAAGCTTCGTTTTTCCAAACTGTTGGAAAGACGCGAATGTTAATCCCTTACATAAAAAAGAGAGTAAACAGCTTACGAAAAATTACCGTCCCATATCTTTACTCTGTTGCTTATGCCAAGTTTTTGAACGGCGTGTCTTTAAATCTCTTTTCAACCACTGCATCTAACACAAAATTATGACAAAATTTCAATCTGCTTATCAACCCGGCGATTCTTCTGTCTCACAATTATTAGAATTCTACGACTTAGTGCTTGATGCTATGGACAATGGCAAAATGGTAAATTTTGTCTTCCTTGACATATCCCGGGCGTTTGACAGAGTTTGGCACAAAGGCTTACCCCAAAAGCTACATGCCATTGGTGTCTGAGGTAGCATACTCGCCTGGTTTAAAAGTTATTTAGAATGGAGACGTCAACGCGTTGTCGTAAACGGCCAATCTTCATCTTGGAAATACATCAGAAGCAGGCGTACCTCAAGGTTCAATTCTAGGACCACTACTCTTTCTCATTTACACCAATGATATTGCGTCCATTGTAGAATCGAACATTAGACTCTTTGCAGACGACACTGCCCTCTTTGCAACAACTGATCACTGTGATCAAGACATTGCAACTCTCACTTTAAATGGAGATCTCTCGGCAATTTCCATTTGGGCCAAACAACGGTTCATAAACATTTATGAAACTAAAACTTTCTGTATGTGCTGTACACGTTCTTCTGTCCCAAACACAAATCCTTTGTTTTAAATGGCACCCGTGTAAAAGACACCGAGTGTCACAAACATCTTGGAATAACTCTATCCACGGACTGCTCTTGGACAAAGCATCTCGAAGACGTTTATATGAGGGCTACGAAAAGAGTCGACTGCCTACGTGGCATGAATTATATGTTCGACAGAACGCAGTTAGAAAGGCTTTATATAGTTTTAATAAGACCTATTCTTGAATACGGCGACATTCTCTGGGACAACTGTCCCCAAACATGCTCTGATAAGCTAGAAAGATTTCAACTGGCTGCTGCACGTGTTGTCACAGGTGCAACTTTAAACCGCAGCTAGTGTTTGCTGTACGAAGAAACTAAATGGGAAAAATTACAAGAACATAGAGAAAAACACAAACTAATTAATTTCTAGAAAAAATGCACGGATTAACACCCGAATATTTAAGCAACAGAATCCGTGAACCCGTAACAACTGGCTACGGCACTCGTACTAGTGCCGAAATACCCCTACTTTTCTGCAACTCTGAACAGAGAATGAAATCATTTTTCAGTCTACAGTCAAAGCCCTGTTTATACTCAACTACGGTCGCAATACTTTGAACCCCTGCACTTAGAGAGAGAGAGAGAGAGAGAGAGAGAGAGAGAGAGAGAGAGAGAGAGAGAGAGAGAGAGAGAGAGAGAGAGAGAGAGAGAGAGAGAGAGAGAGAGAGAGAGAGAGAGAGAGAGAGAGAGAGAGAGAGAGAGAGAGAGAGAGAGAGAGAGAGAGAGAGAGAGAGAGAGAGAGAGTCAGTCCACGGCCAGCTCCCAATAGTCGGGTGTACAAAATTTCATCTAATTGTACCTTTATTGTTAATGTGGAGCCAGAAAATAAGTTAGTCACAGGGAAATATTTACCATCGACACATTAGATCGCAGGATATTAATAAATAAATTACAATGGTACGGCACTACATTTACTCAAAAAAATATTTAAAAAGTCGTAAGCAATCTGTAGAAATAGGTGACACGAAATCAGATTTATTAAACATTTCTGCTGGAGTTCCTCAGGGCCCTAGGTTCCTTGCTGTTCATTATCTATATAAATGATTTACCATCTGCATTTTACCTTTTCAAGCCCTTGATATATGCAGATGACACACGTTGGTCAGCACTCTTCAAGCTATAATTAAGACATCACCCAAGGCCTAACTTTAAATACGTTATAAAGAATTACATAAAATAAACACATGGATGAAGTTTAGCAAATTATCTTTAAATGAGAAGAAAACCAAATTCATGATTTTCCACAACCCTCAAAAACAAGTAACAATCCCTGAAATACAAATAAGCAACACAATAATTCGATGTGTTAATAACTAATTTCTTTGGAATACAAATTGACAGACACTTAAATTGGTTCAGCCATATTGACACAATCGCATCCAAAATATCAAACCAATTGCCATCATCTACAGACTTAAAGAATATCTTCCTAGAAACATCCTATAAATGATATATAAATCACATTTATAACCACACTTAAACTGTGGTTATTGCTCCACTTCAGAAAAAGTGTGCAGGAAAATAGCAAGTTTAATGGTGATGCCAATCTTTAAAGAACTGAACCAACTCAAAATGAATGATGTTTTTCTCCACCAGCAGCTGAAGTTCTACTTTAAGTATATTAACAACCAATTCCCCAGCACTTTAATTCATTTAAAACAAAACAAGTATCTGAGGTTCATCATAATAATACAAGAAACAGAAGTGTTATTTTAACAGAAAGAACTAATCTTGTTGGCACTGAAAAGTGTTTGAGACATATGATTAGCAAAACTTTAAATGACATCCCTATCAACATAATCAACAAAGTCGATACTTACAGTAAACTACGCTTCGCTTTAAATGCCAAGAAAATATTACTTAAAACACTCGCACAATATCCAGTGGGTTGTGTTTGTGACGTCACTAACACTTTCCCACGGCGGCCTTTGTCAGCCTAGGTTACTAAGCAACATAACGGTGCTCCCACCATGATGAGGGCTCATAAGCACGGAATCCTAGCCTAACCATCTGGAAATAATATTCTGTCTCCCAAACAATGACAATACATAAGGGGGTGTTCATAATTAAAATCTTTAGAAGTGTATAAAAAGTATACTTTTGGACTACCTCAGCACTGTCCCCTCAAAGCGTACACTAAAATTAATTATAACATATGTCGTCAGTTGTGAGAGTACATATTTATGTCTAGGTGCAAACCCAGACATTTGTTTTTTTCCCAAGGATTCTTTTTCTTTCTTCTTTTCTTTCTTCCTTACGACCAAAGTTGGCTGGAGTTTTTCTCAAACACTATTATTCCGAAAACCACCAAACTTGCCATGGTGACTGACCTATCAGAGAAATTGTGCTTATCGTTTTGAATAATCACAATGTTTAAAATTGTGCAAATTAAGGGCAGTTACAGTTTTAAAAGCTCTATGCCTTCAAAAATAGTATAGATAGACAGAAATTTCTAACTTACACATGCAGGTTTGAGACATCTGGCAAATCCAATAGCATATATCAGACATTATAATTGAAAAAGCCACCAAACTTGCCATGGTGACTGACCTAACCAGTGAAATTGTGCCCCTCATTTGAAATAGTCATGGTGTTTAAAATTATGCAAATCAGGGGCAAATTAAATTTTAAAAGCTCCATATCTTCCAAACCATTCCATATAGACACAGACTTTCAATGTGCATAGATAGGTTTGCAATACCTGCCAATATAATGGACAGGATATAAAAGTTGTAGAATTTCAAATCATGCTAATGAAAGGCATTGAAATATTTAAAAGTTGAATATTTCCAAAACTATGATACATAGAGATGTCATTCCAACTTTAATTTCCAGGTTTGTGGTAAAGCCACATCGAAAGAACCATGAGCCAAAGTTGTAGGATGATTTTAATTTATGCAAATTAGGTGATGTTGGTGATTTAAATCATGAATTGCTTCAAAACCATTATATATAGAGATGCCATTCCAAATTCAATAGATGGGTTTGTGACATAGCTACATCCAATGAACCATGATCCACAATTGTACAATTTTAATTTATGCAAATTAGGCAAATCCCTGAAATCAAAATGTTGAATAACTTCAAAACTATTATAGATATTTGTGTCATTCAAACTTCAGTTTATAAGTTTGTAACATGGCCACATACAATGAGCCAGGAAACAAAGTTTTTGCATTTTTTAAAATTTCATGTAAATTAGGCCAATACACAAAATATAGATTATGTTGAACAATGGCAAAATGTAGCATTTCAAACTTTCTCATTTTGATTGTACCCAGACAGATTTGCTGTGAACTTAGCTGTTCTCACTACAGTTTTTGTTTATTTTGAAGTGATAACATACTGGGAAAAAATCATCAATATAGTGACAGTGGAGTAGCTTTACGTGTAGAAATCGATAGCAAGACCAGCTATAATGACTACACTGCCGTATTTGCTGGGTTTCTGTAACATTGATCTTTCATAGTGGGGGACAGAAAATATGAGAATAAAGGTGTGCAAAGGTACTACCGTCCCCCCCCCTTTCTCCCCCCCCCCCCCCCACCTCCGTCTGTTCGCACACTCGCCACACAGCCAAATAAAACATAACTTTTTTCTTATTTACGTTTTTCTTTCAGTGCCGAAAAACCACGACAGTTACGGATATGAGGCCACGCAAGTTATACCTTGCGCAGGGTGTATACAGGTGAATCACAGTGCGGTGCCCCGATTGATGCAGACATACAAGCTGCGACGAAACTGGGAACCGGTCACATAAATTACTTGATCTCGGTATGCCCCACGGATAGTAGCATATGCCGATACAAGAAATTGAAGATCGCCACTCGAGCAAAATGGGCTAAAAAGTGTTGCGGCTAGAAAAATGACGTGCACAAAAACGACATGTCACTATTTTAATTTGGTCTAATGGTGACAATTGTGAACGGCCGCTAAGAATTTTAAGCTGTATTTTTTAAATAAAAGGATAATTTTCCTCAAGCTTTATCTGGCAAATTTTAACGTTAATATTTCAAATTTTGCTAACTTACAAAACACACAGATTTGCCCTCAAGCCCATTTTTACTAGTTCTTATTAGCATTTTTTCACTTTCTATTTGTGTATTAAAACCAAGGTCAATCCTGGAAAAAATATAATTTAACACCACTTATCAACAGAATATTTAGGCTTGTCGATTAGATTTGATTTAAAATGGACAGAATACATGAGTAATTTAACTATCAGGGTATCTATGCAACTTAATATTCTAAAATAATTACAGTATAAGCTAGATCGGGAAACGTTGGAGATGATCTGTATTTCATTCATAATACTCTTGTTATATTATGCCAGTTTGGTCTGGGATGCATCTACGGCTGAAGTCAATTACAAAGTGACCAGTTGGAAAGCATTCGGGTAGTGAATGGGAATATGAAAGTTTCACCCATAGCTCAATTATATGAAGAACCTGGCTGGATTCTTCGGCAAAACTTCGTGGATTTGCTAAATTGATACAAATGTATAAAATTGTTATTAATATTGGTCCAGGTTATTCAAAAAAAAATGTTTCCTTATATACCAGATACAGATACTTGTTTCAGTTCTAACACACGTCGGAGGTTTGAAATTCCACGCTTTAGACCTCGAACTGATTAATCTGACCGATCCGTTTTCGCTAGGACTTTTATTAGAAAGATTGTGAAATTCTCTCCCTGTCGACATCCGTAATATTACTCCTTCGCCTCAAATCCTGTCAAAGATAAAGCATGACACCCCACGCCCAGTTCAGGATAATTCTTTATATTATGTCGGGGACAGGTTCTTTTGAGTCCAAAATGCTGGATTAAGGATGGGCACCAGTCAGCTGAATGAATATTTATACAGGATAGGTGTGAAAGATTATCCCTTATGCTATTGTGACCAGTGAATCGAGGATCCGTGGTACTACTTTTTCGTTTGTCGTCGATAAATTTAATTGTTGAAATATGCCACATACCTCTGGTGCTAGGGTTGCCCCTTTTACCCTACACACTCTTCTATACGGTAGCTCAACCTGCTGCCTGTCAAACCATAAAGCCATTTTCCTTGCTGTTCCAAACTATATTTTAAGTACGAAGCGATTTCGTCCAAGCGCTGTCAACTGAAGGATTGTCAATATATTGCTTGATTAGAAACAAATGTTTTTCCTTGACGCATACTATCTTATAGATTATAATCTTAGTAGTGTTCAGGCAATTACAGGCCCGCTATCTGTCTTGTCGCTATGTCTTGTGTGGTTCGTCACTGGGGTAAGCACCACCGTGAGCTATACACCATACGGGGACCTAACGTTGGCACGCTCCTCCAATATGCGTGTGGTCATGTCGCTTCCTGTGTTCGTTTCTTCTGCAAGAAAGATTTTGTATAAGGCCTCCCCTCCTTCCTAATTGCAAAATGAATATGCTTAAAACAAAAAGATTATCAACAGAGACACGGTGATATGAACGTTGTTCTGAAGAAGCAAATAGAATGGAAGTCATGTCCATATTTTTTTGTTTTGTTTTGTTTTGTTTTGGTTTGGTTTTGGTTTGTGTGTTGTTTATTGGGGTTGTTGTTGTTGTTGTTGTTGTTGTTGTTGTTTATTTGTTTTGTTTTGTTTTTTGTTCTCAGATGATTCAGATACTGAAGCGTATTAGTGCCAAGGAGAAAAAAATATTTATCTCCCAAGTACGGGAAAATTAGAGGTTATCTCATGGCTAAATCAGTATAGCATATACGACATAGTATCCTAAATGTAGTGTTAGAACTGCTCTCATACTGCAATTTTAGTCCTGTAGCATACAGTGTCTTTCAGGGGACATACCGACACCAAAATAAGGGAGGGTACTGAAACTGTCCAATTGGAACACATGGATAATGTTACACTAACAACAGCCAGTATCCTCCCAAGGGAAATACAATCTCCCCATGGAAAGAACATTGAGAGTCAGTATATCCCTCACGTTCCATATTTGCGGAAACAGCGACTCTAATGACGTTTTGCGCCATGGCGTCACTCACGTTGCAAGGGTGCCTGCCGCACGAGATGCATGACCTGGCAGGACAGTAGTTTAGGCCTATTTCTTCCTGAAGGGGAGGCGGGCTTTTCTCAAACAAAATGATGAACCAGAAATTGTATGTTTTGGCTACATAAATAGGTATGTAGCATTTTACATAATCCCAGGAAAAGCTGCATTTGCCTTTTTCGTCTTATTATGGCATATACATTTAGGATACAAAGATCATCCCATGGCTAAATCAGTATCCTACCCTGTGCAGTTCCCCCTCGAGCTGTATCCTCCCTCGACCCTTCGGGTCTCAGGAGGATACAGGCTCTCAGGGGAACTGTACCGCGTAGGATACTGATTTAGCCATGAAATAACCTCTAAGTATGTACGAGAGAGTACGTCGTACGTACGAGATAGCAAGTCATACATACGAGGTAGTAAGTCGCACGTACAGGATAGTGAGTCAAACGTACGGGATAGTTAGTCGTACGTACGACATGTTCGAGAGTGAGAGTAACACTTGCGACATGGTAAGTTGTATGTACAATGCCAGAGGTGTGACTTTCGGTCACAACATGTCATCATTCACACTCAAAAGTGTGACTGATGCATTTAAACTTACCAAACTAGAGACCAACATCTACCTCAACTTCCTATTCCAAATAGAAACAGAAGTTCTCATAGTGTAAGGTTTTCACCCCATCTCTCTTAAAAAATACAGCACCATGCATCAAAGACAAACTGTACTCCCATTCATTACAAGGTTTTTCCAAGTACGCAAAACATCGTATGATCCAGAAATACCCAGATGTTTGTACTATTATGAATTGTTATGTATGTAACAGATAACTTTTGAACAGTCTCATGTAAATGTATGTTTTTCCTTATTTCTCGACAGCTGTGTTGTGTTGCATATATATGTCTTCCTAGGTAGCCCTCGTGATAGCGGATGTTTGTCCTTTACGGGGGTTATCCTGACTAGACATTTTCAATTAATTTGTACATTGCTATATATATTGATCACCAGTAGTTTATCAATTCTTTTCTGTTGTTGCCTGATTTATGTGGTATGTTTGTCAAATAAAAATGTTCTGAGTTCTGAGTTCAAGTGGCGTCTGTTATCTAAACATCTGAGCTGGTACATGTATCATTTTATTTTAATTTGGTATTGAGGCAGTTAAGAAAATGACTTTTTCGCCGATAGTACACCTCCGATATATTACAGTTACTAGTAGCCTTATTCATCATGGAGGAAATTGAGAAGTCCAGCAGTCTTCATGGCTATAGACTGGTTCATTTAAAATGCGTTCAACGTGGTTTTGTCATCTCAATAACACAGTAAGAAACACGCTCCTGTTACTAAAATGGTGTGCCCATGACTCTAGAATCTCTGACTGCCTCGAGTACAAATTGAAACAGAACGATACCAGGTCACACGTTTCAATAACAGACGTCCATTTTGAGTGTAAGGGCCCTAACACACTGACCAGCCGGCCGGGCGATTTTGGGCTCGTACGAGCGTCGTGCGAGTGTTCCAAGTCGCCCGTGCAGGTGTTTGTTCAATGTATCTCACCGCCGGCCCGACTTTGGAAAATCGCACCGGTTTTGAAACTAGTACCAACGTCGTACGGATTTTTTGATATTGTCATGCGAGTCCAAGCCGATTGGTGTTTTCAGCCTGTTGTACTTTAGAAACTAGTATACAGGGGGTGTTCTTGTCTGTCATGTGAGCGTGTGTCTTGGTCATAAAAGAGGAGAATGTGAGATCTTGATCTGGCAAGATGCCTTGTGGCCGTGGAAAAGGAAGAACTCGTTGTGTTCGACCATCAACTGAACCAAAATTACTGGAAGGAGTCAATAAAACGTCGCCGGGTCCTGAAATTATGGTTACACCAGAAAGGCAGACACAAATTTTGCAAAACGACACCAAAGTCTTTGCATGAATCCCAGCGTGACGGGATCACCAAAATATGACATAGTTTTCTTCTTTGACCAAACTTTTCTCGCCAATATGTACAATATGTCTTCTACGATTATAATGTATTGGAAGCAGTTTTCTGCCCTTGCACAGACTTTATCATTCCACTTAGATGTACACGTGTTTTTAGAATTATATTTAGCACTATTGCCTGCATGACGGAATCACAAAAACCAGCCCTTAGAAATTTCACTTACAACACAATGCAAAAGTTAAGCCCCCCCCCCGTACTGTTTTGCAGAAAAAATAGCTATGTATTACAATAGCAATTATTTTTATATTCAAATATCACCATTGTGATTAAAAGCAAAATGCTTTATTGTGATCTTGACTTAAATGTAAAACGTGACGGAATCACAATTTGGCCGTGACGGAATCACAAAATTGACAACTCCACTAGCACAAGTCCCCCAAAAAAGTTCATTCAAACGTTTTTAATTTCTGTCAGAGTGCACTTGCTACCATTTATGTGCTCAGCTGCTAACATTGGACAGCTGAACTTAGTTTCAAAACTGTACTTGTCCATTGCTGTTTTATTGCATAGAAGATGTTTTAAGCCTCCTGGAAAATATATTTTCCGAAATTGACCATACAGCTCTACCTTGCAAATGGACAAGAACCAACAAGTATATATCATATAGAATATTTTGAAGTAACATTATTATACACTCACTTTAACCAGGACTGAAATAAGGACAATGGGCTTGTATTTGTATTGTATTTGAGTCTTTTTGTCCAGAGCCACTTCCTACTAGTCATTACCCTATTCCGCAGTCCGAACTCTTTACTCCCCATTAGCCAACCTGTCACTGACCAACCTATCTACATATTGAAGTACTATTGTCTGTATATTTCACGCGTTCTTCTGTAGAATTTTGATATGGGCTGTATTAGCCCAAATAAATTAAAGGGTCTTCAGCGGGCAACTACTCAGAACATGTTTAGGAGCCTATACCCAGTGCATGTCTGTCTGCGAGACATGTAAATAGCTCGTCCAAGCTAAATATTAAGCAAAGACAACCCATATTATTAATGAATGAATATGAAGGTGGCAAATTATGAATAAGCTAAATACTTGAAGTTTTGCTGATAAATGCGGAGCTTCATTATAATGAAGAATACCTGTCAAACCAAACATAATTATTAAATTATTAAATAAGTTAACATACGAACAATTTGATTTACCCCTGAAGCAGTGTGTACCCTATTTAGCTGGATATCTTATCTTAGATAAACCACCTGCCAGTGTATAAATGGGGCATCATATTCAGTCCCAGTGATTGTAAAATAAACAGTTGCAGCTAAACCACCTGTACAAATCCTAACAAGTACTGCAACAATGGACATCCTGCACCAGAAATGTAAAACAAATCCCATGATGACATCTACTTCTCACTTAGAAAGTCTCCAAACAATAAAGCTCTATTTCGCTGCCAACCCTGAGTCAATGTTTCAACATAATGGGTCAGGTTTATGACATTTGGTAAACACGTCAAATTTGAGGGGGGGGGGGTTCCATTGAGTTAATGTGTACTTACGCATGTCAGAAAGAAATGAAAGTCATTAGCATTAGAGTCCAAAACATGTTATCAAAACATAATTTTTCTTAACCAAATTTTCAGTACAATTAAGCAAGCTTGTCACTTTCGTGGGTAGCTGCTTGCTACCTATGGACCCTGGGGGTTTAACCTTACAGAAAACAAGCTAGCCTAAATGTCTGAAAGGTGAATATCAAGCAGAATGATGCCAAAAGATAAAATTAAGTAGCAAAATTGTCAAGTCTAAAATCTCTTAAATTATTGAAGCCAAACCTTCTAACAACCTTTGGATATTAACAGCTAAATTTATAGGGCAGGTTAGAAAAGAATGAAAGCCAATAAATGCACTCAAAGTATATTTTTTCTTAACCAGATAGCAAGTACAATTAGGCAAGCTTGTAACTGTTGTGAGTAGCTGCTTGCTACCTATAGCCCCTAGGGGTTTAACCTAAAAGAAAGCAAATCAGCCTGAACTGTCTGAAAGGTGAATATTAAACGGAATGATGCCAAAGGATAAAATTAAATAGCAGAACATGCAAGTCTAAAATCTCTCAAATTAATGAAGCCAAACTTTCTAACCATCTTTGAATATTTACAGCAAAATTTGTAGACAGTGTGAGGAATACTGTCAATTGTAGAAAAGTTGAGGAAGTTTATGCGTAGGCCTAACGCGAGGATTTTTTTTATCATCAACTGTTTATTTCTTGAATATCTGCCTTACAATATTTCCTCATTTCATTGGCAGCATGCCAATGGTGAGCGCCTAAGAGGATTACATATATTTATTTAAAATTGTACCTTAGCAGAGTGATTTGATTGAATATGCTAGTCCTTTCACCTCTGCGACCCGGGTTCGATTCTCGTCCTGGGCAGCATGTGGAAAAAGTTCCTACCACTTTAACCGTGCACGGTGGTTTTCTCCGAGTTCTTCGGTTTCCTCCACCAGGCAAGGTAGGAAGTATACGCTAACATCTGTGCCATGGAGAGTGACTCGATAAGTCAATGCTTGACTTCTTTCACAATCCATGTAAAACAAATGTGTCTATATATAGTTTAATGATAATAAACAACTATTCTTTGGTGATTCCGTCACGCTCACTCTGGTGGATTTATGACGCATATTATGCAAGTTCTGGTCACTATAATGAAAAATTCAAGTTCGGGTTTTAAAGGTGGATTTGTTTCATGAAATAGAGTATAGGTTATGGCACTATGGTTACCATATACGATTTTATACGACAGGAAAGAAAAACGATGTGACGGAATCACGCAATAACCTGTGAAATAAAAAACCCTATTTATTATGATTTTATGGTGGACAAACAAATTAGGCCTAATTCTGAAGATGGATTTGAAAATACATAGATTATTGTAATTTGTATTGTAATTACTCAACCATAATCAAAACGGAAATTGTTATATCATTCGTATTTACGTTGCGGTATGCACGCCTGCACCAGGTGTAGTAGGCCTATATAGGCCTACAAAAACAGTGGGAGTTGTGTGATTCCGTCACGCAAAAAAGTGATTCCATCACTTTATATGCCCATTGCTTAGACATGGCTTAAAAGATTGACAGATTCTGAAGCAGACTCGAATTACAGCATTGAGTACGAAATACGAACAAATAACCAGAAAAACTGTAGCATCCAGCTTGAAAACTTATATAGGCCTATGTAGGCCTACGTGACGGAATCGCCGAATCAAACAAACACATGTTCGTTCATGATATGTAGCCTATGAGAGAAGTTGATCGCTAAATAAGTACAAGTATTCTAATGCACCAAGCCGTACTCTTAATTATGGTATCAAACTTATCACATAGTCTGTTCTGTCTTTCTTGATAATGATTGTGAATGTTGGATTTCATTCAGGCCTGTTACGGCGGTAAATCAGAAAAGTACTTCCGGTAGTTTTGCACCTCAATGGACTTGCAGCAAAGTAGGAAATCATCCCTTAATGTTTGTAAAATGTACGTTTTTTAAAAAAAATATGGAATTATAGCTCTCTTTTCATGTGGCAGAATAAAAAATGAAAATTGAAATGAAAAATCGCCTTTTTGCCCCCCCCCCCCCCCCCGCGAATTCATGTTTGAAGAGTACAGCAGTGTTGTCACCTGTATGGACCCCTGACTTCCAAACTTACAAAATTATGAGACTGGGGGCACATTCTCTTCTCACACTGGTAAAGACACACCAAGGACAAGAAATCGTTGGTCTTTTAACAAAGAGAAGCAGCTCGTAGCCTTGTGGGGAAGAAGAAATCTATCTATACGATTTGACACACAAGGATTACCGCAATACGGGCCTAGGATTGGACACATTTAAGCGATTATCTATCATATTAGGAACAGATGGACAGAACGATATTTTTGCGTCTGTTTAAGGGTGATGAAGCCTATTCAACACATTATTGTCAAATAGACTGCAGGTCTAAGCATTATAATAATTAGCGCAGGGCACGTTTTGCCAAGAGGCAGTAGGGCCTATGGGCCTCCTACCCAAAATTAACACTTCACAAAGTTAGCCCTACATGTAGGTAAGAAAAAATGAAACCAAATTATGCGACCGGTATCGGAACAATGCTGAAAATCTATAAATGCTGCATGTAGATCATGTGATCGAGGTCGGTGGTCACGTGAACAGACTCAGCGCCAAAAAAAATGAAAATACGGTACTTCGGTAGGTCATATTGAATCCAGTCCGTTTATTTATCTTTTCTTTTTTTTTTATAAGATAAACAAGCACCCAAGGGATCGTGGCTAATCTCAGGTCATCTCAGTGTGTCTGGCTTAAAAGAATTGCATTGTGTAGATACACACGTGCGACGCAAATACTTGCACGAGTGTGGTAACCCTTGCGGCAATATCAAAAATTTTTGACCGAATCGTGCGTGTTTGAAAATCGGCGCGGACTTGCCACTCGGTGCGGCGCTGAAACACATTGACCGTAGTCGCGCGACGTTCGTACGACGTTCGTGTGAATCCTGAATCGGCCGGTTGAATGTCAGTGTGTTCAATCTCGCTAATCTGTTTCATCGCCGCTACAAGCCCGTGCGTGTTTAACTCGTACGAGTGGACGAAAGCTTGTGCCGGCCGACAATTACTCGGTCGGCCGGCGCAAATTCCTATGTGTTAGGGCCCTAAATGATGACGTTGTGGCCCATATTTATACGTTTGGCAATGTTCGTACGACTTATTGTGTCGTATGCGTCACTTATTATCCCGTACGTACGACTTACTATCTCGTACGTATGACTTGCTATCTCGTTCGTACGACTTATTATCTCATACGTACGGAATTAATGTCGCAGGTACGAGATAAACATTTTCTCCTCTTTGGCGCTTATAGGACGCTTCCGTGTTCAGACCATTATTATAAGGAACAATTTGACATATAACATGTTTGGATTTATAAGTTATATGAGGCATAGACTGTAACCTGGTTTGTTTACATTTTCTGCAGGTTGATTTAGTTGCGTGATAGCATGATATCAAAGATGATATCTTACCATAAATATATCCCACAATGCAACAGTGATACCATAGCAGGTTCACAAAGCTTAATTACATGATTTGAATCAATAACACTTTGTTAGATGTGGCAACAAACAAATCAAAAGTGCACCATCAAGCACTTTTGGCTAAACACAGTAAAATTAAAGCTACAAGCATATCGCTAATTGAATATTAAGCCTTTGATCCTTACATGATATTAATGAGATGAGATCAGCTACGCACAGTGGTAATTAGCTGTCCTTCTTTCAGTCTGGAAGCTGATTTATTTAGAGCTTCAAATTGTACATTCGAAATTAACAAGAAAATGTCCTAGGACGTCCAAGAATATATCACAAAGACCAAACGCTTTCGCTTTGCCGCCATTGCATATCCCTACTTGCAATATATATATATATATTAATCTCAAAGTGCATTTATAATCCCTCACTGTCTGTCTTGTGGATCGTGTTATGTCTTTCTTAAATTTGTTAGCCTTGCCTTGTGTGGTGGTTCACCGGATGAAGCACGACAGTAGGCTTTGTGATGTGACGTCTGTTTGGTCTTTTTCTCTTTACTGTGCAAAAACAATGCTGTCCATGGGGGGTTTTTATGGGAAGTAGTCGTCTATCTTGAAGGAACAGCATCATGATTATTGGGGACAAAGGGAAAAGACAAAGGAACACCAATGTTTACTTTCAAGAAGGAACAAGTGAACACGAATACCGCGCGGCAGATCCTCTCTTATAAGAAGCTGAACTTTGGTGACATTCAGTCACTTTTTACATTACGAACTTTTAAATTTGACTTTTATTTTCATTGTAAAATGAGCTGCAGTGCTCCGACGTGACACAAAAATACAGCATGTATTGTGAACACACACACACACACACATATATATGTGTCTGTCTGTCTGACTGTGTCTGTGTCTGTGTCTGTGTATGTATGTATATATGACGGTCATAGCAACCTATATCACTTAAGGACACCTGGGTTTATATTTATGTCACAATTTTATAAACATACGGTACACGTAGTTCATGGAAGTGCTTTGCAGTAACAGTTCAATTTTGCGACAAGTTGCTCTGTTTCCCCGTGCTTTAGGGGTTGAATATCATCTGAGATTGGGGGAAGGAGTACTCCTTATCTCAGATATTATTTAAAGAGTGTTTCTTACAATGAACGTATTGTGCCATGTTGTTCACATAAAATTGCTTCATCTAAATGGTCAAATAATGTTGGTGTAGTGTGCCTTGCAATGATATATACAGAAATTTTGAAACTATGGCTTTCGTCGGATCTGTTCGCCTTAAATTTTTTAAGTGGAGTATCTGTTAAAAGGGTGTAGACTATATATGCGTATTGCATCACAAAAACAACGAAATTAATAATAAAACAGAACAGGACAGAATATGACAAGTCAGAACAGAACAGAATAAAATGACTCTTTCAGTGCCAAGCATGACTAAAGCCGATAGCATGCCTATAGTTCCAGAGAAAATATCCCATGTAAACAGCTTGCACCCAATGCACGCCCACAAAATGTGTTGATTCAGTCCAAAATTTGGCACTTGAAGAAATAACATATGGTGCCCTCAGGTTGCATGCAGCAGGACGCACTTATGTTGCTTCTTTGTAGAAGACACGGCACCTTCACCTGATAAAATTTTCTATGCATAATATTTTGGAATAACTCTTGTGTTACATTTCTTGTTGTACATAATTATCGGGTTACCATAAACATTGTCCATGCTAGTTAGTGTGAAAAAACATGTAAATTTGTCAACAAATTGCAAAATGCTTCCTGGTTTGTTGATAATTTCACGACGCACAGTAAAATAAAAAAAAAACCACCACATTCTTCATGACCAAATATGAGAATTAACAAGCATGAACCCTAAGCACAGGATAATACGATACGATTTAATACAATCCAAAGTTAGAGTGACATTAAGAGGTAAAAAAAATCAAACAAGAGGGAAAAATGATTTAATATGTACAAAAATTTTAGAGCGGGCCCTGAATTTCTAGACATGCCGCACCCATAAGCTATATTGTTCCACTATCCTAATTTTTCATAAAGAATAGAAATCTTTCTTCATTTCTTAGATGTTCAAAATTAACATATATTTCAGTTAATGAAAAAAATAATTTTTACGTAGACCAGCGAGTTTTGGACAACCCAAAATAAAACGAGATTCATTTACAATAGTTGCGCATACATTGCATAATCGTTGATCTATGCTGGAATTTTGGTTTGTCGTTTGTGTCTGCCAGTTTCAAAGGAAGAATATGAGCCCTAATTCTCAATCGGATGAAGCTTTTCATCTTTGTGGCTACACAAGTATTCCCAAATTCAAAATTTTCTTTAAATTTAGCGTATATTTTCATTTTCCTGTAAGGTGATCTTTTTTCCACCGTTACACTGTAAAATAAATTTTCTTTGAATAAATTCAAAACCGTGTTTGAGGAATAATCATCAAAGTCAGCTCTACAATTATTCCAAACATCACTGCACCCTATTAAGTTCAATGAATTTTTAACACTAGGTAGCCATGGAGATCGGCCTGTGGTCATCGGTTTCCAGTTGCATCGGTAGGCGTCGTGCAGAAGGGTTTCCGAATCTACATTTACAATTCGATGCTGGTTTTTGCACACACGATTTAGAATCATTAAAGAAAAGGAGTATTTGCCAGTTTCACTTACCACTGCCGTGGTGCACGCTGTTCTATTAACACGTTAGCATTTTTTTTTTTTTTTTTTTTGTAAATGAGGTGTAATTTGTTGAACTCTGTTTTACATAACCGCTTAACTCTTTTAGTGCCACATTTTACCGTGTCAACAGCTTTCCTCGGCGCACTTTGGGTCCAAAGCACTCAAAGCGGGCCGAGGAAAGCTGTTGACCCAGACTATTATATTTTATGTAACAACAGACATGCCGCTACTTGAATAAAAGGTCTGTTTACAAATGTAGCAACCTCAATGTGAGCCAGAGCAGTTCCTTTTAGTCGCAGTTGGCACTGAAAGGGTTAAATCATTTGGTGATAACAATTTAGACCCACGCTCCCCAAATGTCACATCCATAGAGAAGAACAGGAACAACAGGTTTCTTTCAGAGAGGTGAAGGTATTATCCAGTGTCTGTTTGATTACTAAATAATAATTTTTTAGTCTTCCCGACGATTTAACTGCTTAGTCACGCAAGTAGTTTAATTTAATTTAATTTTAATTTATTGATGAGACTATCCCTTTACAACGGGGGCACCGCGGGCAGGGAATGACCCGCGGTGCGTCCAAATATATACAAGTATAAAAAGAACACAATACATCACTATACACACCAATCATGTAATAAAACAATTAGGTCGGGCTCAGGGAGTCGCTAAGTGACTCGCGCCTGTAATGCCACGCTACTGTTATAAACTTTTTACAGATACAATCAAACAGTGACCCCACATTTTTTCCAAAGTCAAATGCTTGTTCGCCAAGTAAAAAACAAAGTTTTCTTATTTGTGAGGAACCCATGTATTTGTACCATACGTGCTCCATACCGCACTCTCTTAGACTATTTTCCAACATAAATATATATTTGACTATAATATGGTTAGTTGTACCACATTTAAACATGAAATGCGGAAGATCCCCTTTTTCGCGGTGACACAAATTGCAAATTTCATGTGATATATCCCCATCTGGCGAGATCTTCATTCAACCCCATACAACCGACCTTGGCCAAAAATTTTAATCGGACTCCAGCAAAATTTCCAAAGTCATAAATGTATTTACTGCCAAAAGTAGAACCCTTAAACAACCGAAACCAGTACAAAGAACTTTTATCATCAATATCTTGAAAGAATTCTAACTTGTAACTTTCTAAACTTAATTTTCGATAAGGCTGAAGCCAGCCGTCATTTTTGCTTGTCAACGCACGGTCCATTCCTACATTAATCAGAATTTGGTGAATTTCATAAATATAAGGCCAGGGTGGTTTCGTTTGACCATCATAACTTCCCAAAAGTTGATTACAATCTTGTTTACTTAGTCTGTTATCAGGCAAATCGTAATTTAGTCTGTGGTAATACTTGATTCGGATTCAATCTAAAATTAACTTAAGTGGTAACCATCCAAATTTTCCTAAAACCGCTGAAACAGCCGGAGAGGACCTTACTCCCATAATCGCCTTAGCCATGCTATATTGTATTGTTTTGATTAGTGCTTTGCTCTCATTAGTATTGTTAAGCCAGACAGCACATCCATGTGAGAGAGAAGGTACGATGATGCTTTTCCAAATACTATTACCAAACGAAACTCTGTTAACGTTCTCATGAGCTGATAAGATATTGCATAGATAAGCCCGTAGGCGTGATGCCTTGGGTTTCAGTAACGTTTTAACATGTGATAAGTCACACAAGGACCGGGTGAAAAGTATTCCAAGATATTTATAGGTCGTACACTCATTAATAAAAGAATTCCCTAGCATCCATTTCCTGCTGGGGTTATAACGTTTGCCAATGACCATCACTTTTGATTTATCGTAATTAAAGGACAAGCCCCATTCAGATACAAATACATGTGAAACATTTAACATTTTAGTCAAACTTTCTTCACTTTCACCAATAAGGACCATATCATCTGCGTACAGTAAACCAGGAATTTTTGTTCCGTTGAGGGGAATGCCAAAGTTTTTATCATTTAACATGTCAATTAAATCTTGCATAACCAGGGAGAACAGAGTCGGCGATAGGATACAGCCTTGTTTTACACCATGTGCAACCTCGAACCAAGATGATTCAAGTGGTCCGAAAATAACCTTGTTATTCACTTGGCTGTAGTTTATGGTGCCCTGAAAGCCTCCTCCATTTGCTGAAATTTCGATTCCCAAAATATACACAGTTCCTGAGCATTTGAACTTTTTTGTTTTCAATCTGAAAATTTTAGAAAACTAATAACCAGTCTTGTTAGATATTATCACTTTCGAGTTTTCCGCATTATTAGATGATTTTCTATTTTGGTGGTGCAGTGACAGCTTGTCTGAACAACATTGTGATCCCTTTTCATATTCGGACAGTAAAATCAAATCGTCTGCATTTAAAACAATGTAGCTTTTCGTTATGGACGGTCACTGGATCTATGTAACTAAGCATAAATTAAGCATACGTATAAGCACTATCAAACATGTACGTAGAGGCTATTTGATTCAACACAGGTTTCATTTTGGGGAAATTTTTCTTCTGTTGCACTTGGAAGCCTGTCCAAAACTTAGCTGAGGTCGCTGTTTTTCATGTGCCCTAGTCAGAAGGAAAAAATCAAAAACACTTGCATGTTTTTCTGGTCAGAGTTCACTTTTTCCTTTCGGGCTGTGAACTTTCTAATATCCATTTCTATCACCACATATAGCAATAACATTGTACCTGTTTTACGAAAAACCCTACACAAGTACATTTTTTTCTTTTAAAGTGTTTGCGAATGCATTCACTACATGAGTAAAGTCTTGTATAATGATGGAAAATATAAAAAAAAAACTTGTATCGGATTAACAAATTTCGTTATGTTGTTTGTTGGCCTTTGTAAATCACAATGTTTGGAACTTTGAACGTTTTAGATGATAGGAGCATACTTTTCATAAAAGCAAAGTCACACATGTGCACAGTATGACTTTCCTTCACCCTTGCTCAAACGGCCTTTGATGAAGTTGTACGGCTAATTTCTATTCGCATGCTGCAAGCACACATTTTACTGTCGCTATTGTCCCCATTGACATATATTGCCATCATAATTCCATTGTGTATTCTGAAATAATAAGCCTTTCATTACACAAGTGTATAAGAAATTTTTTAATACAAGTATATTAATTTATACGATACTTAGCCGCAGAACATCAGAAAATAAACTTGACTTCAAGCAAATATATATATATATACACACACACACACATACATACATACATAATATATATATATACATCTAGATTTACATACATATATATATATATATGCGTGCGTGCGTGCGTGCGTGCGTGCCTGTGTGTGTGTGTGTGTGTGTGTGTGTGTGTGTGTGTGTGTGTGTGTGTGTGTGTGTATGGTCAAAACAAATGAATAATAGACATTAATGGCTGTATCTGATCCCGCTCTTACAAGGTACCCTGAAAGGTGGCTGACCACCCATGAAAGGCATCTTGGCTGTGCATTTAAGAACCATTAGGTTTCAAAGCATTGTCCTAATATATTCTTTCTCGAGAGAAAGAGACCACCTCTCTCACAGCTGAGACAGCTAATCTGTGGTATTTGGGGATAACCATATAGGACACGAAACAGTCCAGAAGATCTTACCAGAAATATTGGCCAAAATTCAGCTGAACAAATCACCAAGTAATGTACATCAGTATGTAAGTTACAAGGTAGACAAGATACAATAATTGTCAACATATTTTCATAATCACACATGTAACATTTTTGTTGTAGTCCGTTTGCGCTGACCACGTACAGACATGTATTAAGATTTGTAATGAAATACAGTAGGATATACAGCAGCCAAAATCCAGAGTATCAAATGAGGCCCGGTGAGTCAATTTGTAAAACCAAATGCAGGCCTTTGTTTTAGGTGTACTCTGAGTTCATACACTGATGAGTGCAGAAATTTTCAAATACATAAGACATGAAAGATATGACAATCCAGGCATGTACAATCTGAAAGAACAGGTCCAGCATCGCATTTCCTTACCTCCAGTTGACGGGGAAATGGATACATATATATATATCTATATATATATATATATATATATATATATATATATATATATATATATATATATATATATATATATATATATATATATATATATATATATATATATATATATATATATATATATATATATATATATATATATATATATATATATATATATTTCAGCTCCAGGAAAATCATTAGAAGCTTGTCAGCAGAATATGTTACTTTCGTAACTTTGTCCAATCCTGGCCTAACTTGTTACAATTAATATGATTAAGTGCATATGTACAACCCAACTACACTAACTGACTGCTTGCAAGGACCTTGTTTGCTTTCTTTTCCTTTTTTCTAGCCATATTCTTACTAGCACTAAGAATGCCAAAGTGGTAGTTCACCATTTATTTGGCCTAAACGCTTACTAGAAGTGGCATACACAGTTGAGTGCTCAAAATCGTCTTTACTAAAGTTCCAGTCCATTCAATTATAGATGCGCCCCTAGTAAGCCAGGCCTGCAAGGTCAGATACATGTACCTTCATCATTTTTGTGAAAGAACAGCAGCTCACTTTGTGTTCAGTACGTTTTACAACCTTTCTCATTTCAGCTTTTACGCATCAAATAGTAGCACATATGAGTAATTCTTTTTACATACTAAGTATATGTGACACAGTGATTAATTTCACTATAAAATAGATTTATACATGTGAATTAAAATGTGATTGCACATATATGTAAAACTATTTTACATATGTGCGAATCATTTTCACACTTTGTATATATCTTTTTTCACACACGTGAGTAACCATTAATTTTATATATGTAAAAAGATATACATATAAATAAAATTCTATTATACATATGTACAAGAGTTTTACACATGTGAAACAAAATCATAATTACATATGTGTAACACTATTTCGCATATGTGTTCATCTTTTTCACATGTGAAATTCTTTTTTACATCTGTAAAATAAACAATTTCCCACATGTGAAAAAGATTTTCACATACATGAAAAGGTTAACACATATGAAACATTGTACGCGTATGTGTAATTATACTTATATTTCACGTATGTGTAAATCTTTTGTACATATGTAAATTGTGGTTTTATTCATAAAAGATTCGCTCTAATGGATGCATCTTTGCTTTGCCTTGTCCTCATTGTGGTTCATTATTGGTAGGCTACATGTACATGATGCACGTGTATCCAAAGATAGGTTTGGCTGTGGTTGGTCTTGCATGGTTCCGCCATATTGTCTTGCTTAGCAGACAAGTCTCGCACTTTGACACGCAATGATCGTTAGGGATCAGAAATTTTCGTGTCGTTGGATAAAGGAAACTAGGATGTCATAGAACGTAGACCTTTTTAAACTTCGTGTAAGCATTATATATATATATATATATATATATATATATATATATATATATATATATATATATATATATATATATATATATATATATATATATATATATATATATATATGAGTGTGTGTGAATATTCACTTACAAATAGTTCGAGTTTATGCTTCAACTCTTTCCATTTATGGTAGAGGTGACATTCCAACTTATATTCATATGTTAGTGTCACATATGAGCATCCAATAAACCACGACCAAAAGTTTTTAAAATTAAATTTATGCAAATTAGGGGCGCTCGAAAATTTTAATGCTGAACATCTTGAAAACTATTAAAGGTAGAGGTGCAATCCAAACTTTCATAATCTTTATGAATACGAGACATGCACACGAATTTCCCGCCACAACTGCATGCACTGTACCAGGCTGTCTTAGTACTCATTGTCTCGCCTAGTGATATACGGGCCGCTGCCTGTGAGGGGAAGCGCGAAATTACTCATATTTTGGAAATAAAGAATACTTAGCTGAGTAGTACAGGCAGATGGAAATTTAATGTTGTAGCCAATTGAGGAAGCATTAAAATGAATAAGAATTTGGTATGTGTAAACTTAAATTTATCTAAAAAACACTAATTTTGTGAGAAAATGGTTTCTAATAGCCCTCTCTGCGACACTGATATGCACATGTGTCCTCCGTGATTGACGGGCGTGAGTCCCGTGCTTTGTGGCGGGAAATTAATATGCATGTCTCGTATTAGCATAATGAATTTAAATCGCATATGGCTGTTATCTTGTGTATCATGAAATTTTTATTAACCCCGGGCTGAAGAGCATGTCCTGGCTGTCCTGCTGACCGGATGCTTCTGACCCAGGAGTCTCAACATGTTCAATGTTCGTCTCCCCAGCCGCCTTCCACCGCTACTGCACCATTTATCCTGATATTTTCCTCCCACCTCCTGACAGTCGCCTGAATGGTCTTTATTGTCATCTTACTCTTAGTATTTACTGAGTTTGTATGACTTATTCTAACCAAAGCTCTTTAATTTTTTGTTTTACTCGCTATTGATTACACATACGACGTTATCATTGTTACGAGTCACCAGCGGGGAGTCTGGTGCGGCATACGATACCATAGCTCGACAGTCTCCTATTATATCACATTTTATTTTCAATCAATTATTATTATTATTATTATTATTATTATTATTATTATTATTATTATTATTATTATTATTATTATTATTATTATTATTATTACTCGTTAACAGTATAAGAGTTGTTTTGTTTTTAGTTTTGTATTGACTATTGTTTTTTATAAAGCCGGAAATGTTAGCCAACACAAAGTGAGGTCACAAGTTGCTAATTTATTTAATAGTTATTGCCAGGTCGTTGGTCACCTAAATCAATGTCTTAGGTCACCTTGTCGGCTCAAGGTTACGAGTCGCGTGTGCCAGGGCCCATAAGGGACCGACCATTTGATACTTGGGGGGGGGGGGGGGCTATGCATTTTGTATCAACCTCCTTTTTTTTTTAATGCACACAAGATGTACATAATTTTTTTCCCTCTGACCTCAACGTACATTTTTTTTTTTTTTTTTTGGTGAAGAAGTTAATGGGATGCACATAACATTCTTGAACTGTTTTAGGGTTAACATTTACAGTACAATCAATGAAGACGAAATAAACACAACATTTGGTATTTTGGAAAATTAACATTGCATATTGAAAGCATAAAGGAGACATTAATTTGTGCATTTTATGTTTACCAGTGAACTATGGTACTATCAGCTATCACAGATTTGGTGAACATAGTACGGAGTTAAACCTGACTTTGCCAGCCATACCACATAGGGCGAAGCCCAAATGTGCTATGGCTGACTAAGGCCAAGTAAAACTCCGTACTACGTGAAGACAGCCTGTGGTAACGATTTTATCATATTTTTAGTAATAATTATGTTGCTCGCCTGCTAAACCGTAATATAAACCGTATCACCTGTTTGATTTTCGTGCTGCACAAACTTTTCTGCTTGCACGCGAAAGCAAGGCTCGTTCGCTAAAACGATATCGATATAAACCGTATCACCTGTTTGATGAAGATATCATGTGTTTGCTGCATGAGACACTGAGTGTGGTTATATATTTTGGAATAATAAACCAATCAATTCTGCTTATTATTACTAAAAGTATGATAATACAGCATCTTGTCTAGTTAACATGATCAACACAAACATGTATTCTCATTTGCGCAACCAAAACACTGTATGTTTCTTCTAATATAGGCCTATATATATATATATATATATATATATATATATATATATATATATATATATATATATATTTATATATATATATATATATATATATATATATTTGTATATATATTTGTATATAGTTGAAACATGCTAATATATTAAGCAGTATTGTATTTATATCCAATGTAGTGACTGTCTCAGATATACAAAGGTATACATGTAAAAATATAGTAAGGGCTGTTCCAGAAAATGTCCTGGGGGTGGGAGGTAAAAAATTTCAACCACCCCCATGCCCAGGATAGAAGGAACATTCTGAACCCTTTACCCCTAGGACAGACATAAGTTTTGAAACCCCCAATACCCAGGACATTTAAATAGTATTTCAACCCCCATACCCTGGACAGAGCTTAAAACCTACACCCCTTATCCAGGACATACATGTACATGATGGTTCTGAAAAAAAAACTCTATCAAAGATTTGTATATTCACAGATAAGTATGTAATAATGCACAGCATGTTCAATATCAGTACGAGTATCAGCACTGAGTACTGATGTGAATGTACGAAGTGCTGATGTGAGTACTGATATGGAACAAGAAATGCATTATTATTTTTGTCATGTATCTACAGTATTACAGTTTCGCTGCCAAAGGGGCTGCTTCCACTGTCCAGATACATCCAAATCCATATTGGACAGAAAAGCAGTTCATTACGGAAATGCAGCCAGACACAACCCACGATCTTGCTTTCATATTGTGTGTACAATTCCATCCATAATAGTAATGATAATACTGTAAGTACATGATAATTTACAATAATGTATTTCCAATTTGAAAATAAAGATATGTCAATAAAATGAAGTCTTTTGTTTTTATATTCTGAATTTTCAATGATAAAAGAAAACTAAATTTTGAGATTTGGTCTCCATGAAAATGGCCAGTGGGTAAGAGCTTAAATGCAACTCCTCCAGGAGGCAGGCCTGGACATAATTATAAGAAAATATGGACCACCTACACCTCCACTTTTAAATTTACCAATCTTCTAAATAGCTGCAGATTACTCGAATGTAAAAGATATTACAACTTTTGTATACAGGGCCTGATATTTAGACATCAGGCTTTCCTGTTATCTGGGACAAGTAAATTTTCACGCAGGACTAGCAAAAATTGAGTTGAGATTTAACTCCTTACTTGTGTAAAATTGGAACAAAAAGGGTAATGGGACAAGTAACAAATCCTTAATTTCAAACTCTGGTATATTTTGTATCTACATCCCTGTTCAGGTGGACTTCAGGCAAATGTCTACATCTCAACTGATTTTCTTGTAACCACGCATGGGTGGTATGCTCCCCTGGAAAGTATGGACCTATGGGAGGTGCACTGGCAGTTGTGCTTTCACTACATGTCAGGGCTTGACATTAAGCATTTTCATTACTTGTCCCACATGACTTTTTCCCCAATTTTCAGTTAAGTAATGGGTTAAATTTCTATTCTTGTCCTGGCTGAAAATTTACTTGTCCTGGACAATAGGGCTTGATCAAAGTCAAGCCCTGCATGTACTCCATAACACATGAGAAGCAATAAATAAACAGTTTCTCAAGTTCCCATTTTTAAATCTAAACCTGTTCTTGAGATGGCTGTTCTGAAGGGCTTACAGCACAAAAGGCAGAAAGACTCCATCTGTAAAGGGCAAGTTTAAAGTAAGACACAAAGGTGATAGGTTACTAAAATGAAATTTTTAAGTAGCAAATGTGTCGAAATGATGTGATGACATACTGTCAAATCACTTTACATTGTAGCTTAACTTTTAATAACAAAACAATTCAACATTTTGAATATCCTGATTTTGACTTTTCACTTTTGTAATGTAGATACTTGTCCATTACATTTATAGAAAAGAAAAAATCCATGCTGAATTAATGGTTTATTTTTTTTTTCATTACAGTACCACAAACAGTTGTAACTTCCTTTATAAAGGGCTGCATTATGACATACAAGATAAGATACAGCACTGAATTATACCAATGTCTGCTCTTATTCCCATCCAAAGAAAAATCAAATATGTTAATTCTCTTGGGGGTTTTATGATTCCCATATTGCATGCTGAAAAAACAAAGCAGCTTCTTCCAAAATCCTCCATTCTCAAAATAACAAATTGGTATTTTAACGTATGAAGTGTTGAATTAGATGTGGGTACAAACTGGGGCATGCATGATTTGGACCTACTGTAAGTTTTTCTGCACATGCCAAGAGTATAAGCCAAGATGCTTCATTATAAAGCCAAAGTCTTGTATCACATCACATTTTAAATAATGAGAAAAATACAGTCATAAAATATTGTCATGACGACATATCATGAGCAATACTTGCCACTAGGGCTGTCCACGTTACTTCACAATGGCAATTAATTACTCTACATGCGTACCAAAATCACGGGATATATCTACACGAGTCTAATATGCTCGCTCTGTGGCAGGAACAATTACCTGTACGATGGATGCCACCAAAATCCGGACATGTGTGCAAGGCTGATACCCCAATGTCCCGGACAGGATAGGTTATCTCCTACCCCAACCTCCCGGACATGATTAGAGACATATACCCCCGACCCCCCGGATATGGAAGTCGTTGCCGCCCACCCCCCTCCCTGGAGGACATTTTTTGGAACAGCCCTAATGCTAGAACAAGTTCTTGTGTACTTTGGATTCTGCAAAAATAAAGTGACATTCTGAAAAAGTAGTGTTTCTTATTGTTATTTCTTCATATCCACACCTATATGTATCCTGCCCAGCCACCAGCTAATTGTGGTCTGCACCCAATCTAGATGAACTAGTTTAGTAAGTATAGTTAATAAATATATACCCAATCTGGATGAACCAGTTCAGAAAATATGGTATTAACTCATTCCACCCTGAAGGAAAAGTATAGACCCATGTGTTTTACATGGATTGGGAATCTGGCAAAGCCTATATTAATCCCTCTCCAAGGCAGAGATGTTGGCATATACTTTTCTACCTTTTATTGGTGGAGGAAACCGAAGATCTCAGGGAAAACCACTGTTCACGATCGGAGAGGTAGTTAACTCCAACCACATGCCCCTAAGGCCGGGATTTGAACACAGGTCGCAAAGGTGGAAGGCAAGAGCGTGGCCGCCCTGCCAACCGTGAACCCCTGAAGAAAGATTGAGTCAACAGCTTTCTTTAGCATGCCCTGGGCGCATTGCGCATTGCGCCCAGACCACGCCAAGGAAAGCTGTTGACTCAGTCGACGTCCAAATGTGGCACTGAAAGGGTTAATTGCAGTTATTTATGTCTTGGCCACCCATGGGTGCCCTAGAGCCCAAGAATTGAACAGGTTTTTGTTACTATTATGGACGGAAGTTTTCGGTCCCAAATTTACAGGAATTACAAGATTATCGAGCCAAATTCATATTAAATATTGTATTTTCCTACCATTCTCGTAAATGTTTGCAACCAATCGACCATTTTGATTTGTTCAAGCACCTGGATGTATCAAACAGATGGCTTGATAATAGCAACCTGATCTAAGTCATTCGCATACAATTTTGATTTTTATTCATACTATGCATATGTGCAAAACGTGAAGACTAATTTATGCAAGTTACTGCAATAAAGTGCTAAAAACTTATCTACCAAATCTCTTATATTTTGTTGAGTTGATTGAGTGCATGATATAGTCACCTTTGGCAGAGTCTACTCTAACTGAATAGAGGCACTTGTTGTGAAATGTGAATTAAACCCCTACTCATAGGAACTTTGTTTTCATTTTTGAGAAGCTTTCAACTGGCATCCACCATGTTTTTTTTTCAGCTCTAAAGATCGTATGACCTCTCACCCCGATGGGGAGGCTTGTCACATGATAAAAGACTATTGTAGACTGATGGAAGTCGATGGAAGTCTACGGGCACTTGGTTTGAAAGTAATGTACATACATTCCCCATGCACTAGTATCCAATGGAAGAAAATTCAAGATCGATAATTTTATCAACGTGTCTTTCCAAACCAGGATAGTACTACTAAAATGCTAAAATTACCATCATTGCCTTCAATTAATTAAGAACTATTTAACAAGTGATGCTTCACATTTCTTTTGCTAGGGACAGGGTATTGATAATAATATAATAATAATTTTATTCGGAAAACTACCCCTTTACAGCGGGGGCATCAATGGAACGGGGTTTATTCCATGATGCGTCCAAGTATATTACAGTAAGCCGTCTATGTTACAAAGTAAAGATTTGTGTGTGGTAGGGCTGTATCTACGTTCAGCATTGAGCCGTACGTGGAACAGCATCCATTTACCATTTGAAATTTACTTTTTACATGCGCATGCAACCATCAATAGGCTTCTCATAGCTCCATGTATATATACATATATATTGTCCATTACATTCTTTTGACAAATTAACCTTCCCTTTACACTAATCACACATACATTTTGGATGCTACCTCTTCAAAATACCAAATCGCAAATTCCGCACCCAATGCCAATGGTTTGTAAATAAATAATGAATACATAAATAATTTTATTAGGAAAACTACCCCTTTACAACGGGGGTATCGATGGAACAGGGTTTATTCCATGATGCGTCCAAGTATCTTACCCATTTAAAGTTTGCTTTCAACCGGTGTAAACAATCATCAATATCATAATTTTTGTCCCCCGCGCTAAAACTAGAGATAAACCACTCATTGGGAGAAAACTCTAGAAGGCGTAAGGACAAGTACATCGTACACTTTTGGTTTACAATGTAGAAAATAAATGTTTATCATCGTCATATTTACAATGTATAAAATTAAAGTACACTTCAAGATAGATAAAACTTATATACAATATAGGAGCTCCATAAAAAATCTATGGAATCTGCACCTTACAGGGAACTGTACAACTCTATTTCTTTACTGTGAACAGGCACAGTTGAAGATATATATATATATATATGATACCTGAGTGGCCGTTTGAATTTAAAACTTTAACAGCATTGTGAAAATCCTTCTCTTGTATTAATATTTAGATATTTTATGATATTTACTCTAAGTCTCAAATGGGTGGAGTGATGACTGCAGGACTCTCCTTAATAATTTGATATTCTGCATTTACATCTATAGAATTGCCATATCCATACTGGGTTACAGAATAATCTGCACAATGTATATAGCCTGTAAAGCAATGAAACAAGATCACTCTTCTGCGTCATTCAATTTGGCATTTCGCAACAAATGGTGGGCTCCCAAGTTCTCAAGGAAAGCTATTGACCCACTAATACACCGAATTTGATGGGAAAATGAACAGTTTTTTTTCTTGGTTAGCCAAAACTAGAATAGGAACGTGGATGTATCAAATATTTCGAGAATCATAAATGTGCGTATATAAAAAATCTAAATGCCACTATTGATACTATCTTTTTATTAAAGCAGTATTTTTTTTAGAGAGGAATGACGTACTTTATTTTTTTCAGGTGATACTACGAAGGACATTATTTTTTCTGCAATGTTGGGACGTACATATTTTGTAAAAATAAAATGCATAGCCCTCCCCTTAAGTATCAAATGGTCGGTCCCTAAACAAGATACGAACGCGGAGAAGTGAAGGGACTCGAGTAACGCCACTTTATGAGAGCGCCACCTGCCGCTATGATCAGGAATTGGAAAGAGGTCTCTGTGACACAGACCAACATTGGCAGCATCAAATATGGCGTACTCTGGAACGGTGAGGAAGGGTCTTTGGAAATAATGTCCAAACATGACATGTTTTGATGAAGTATGATAAAAGATTCTGGTGATGATCAATCGCGTTTAAATTTTCTGTCAGCTGTAGCATAATGATGATGGTCTGTGGCTCTCAACTTGTCTGTTGCGGCATGCGATACCAGGAAGACTGAGAAGCCTCTTCAAAAGAATTTAGTCAGTGAAGTGCCACCGAGTTTGTGTGTACGTGCGGGTGGCCAGGGTTGTGGTGTGACAAACTAGATTAGAAGTCGACAGTTACGCGGCCAGGGAACTAGGGAAAGTCTGTTGAACTGAAACACAACACATCCTGGTGGGCTAGAGTTCTGACGCCATGGGTATTCCTAGTACTGGCATTGTATTTTATACGGAGTAACTGGTCATTTAACTTGTAAAATGAACGCTAAAATTATCCCGTAGTTTACAAATTACATGTATAAAATTTATCCAGCAGTTGACCAGTATGTGAACTGCTGGACCCATGTTTTTTTCCATTGTTCTTTGAAATCCACGACCATGGACACAGGGAGAATGGCCCGGTGTCAGTGGGGAGTGGGGTCTTTAAGGTTTACAGTGGTACCTGCTCTAAAGACCACCTCTCGTAAAAGACCACACTAGATTTTAAGACCGCCCTTTCAAGACACTGGCCTTTAATTTCTTTGCTAGCTTACCTGCAGTGAAAGACCACCTGTCATATGTGACCACTTTTGTCTGGCATTATGGGTGGTCTTAAATAGCAGGTACCACTGTATTTGACAATACACAAGGGAAACCAGTATGGTGGACCCAGTGTATCTAAATGTCAGCCTGTCTCTTGTAACATGTCAAACAGAGTTAACGTGCTCTGAAATGTAGCAACATATTCATGGCCGTACACCTCAATATTAATTGTCTCCGATGCATATCGGTTTCAGGTAGCTTCCTCCTGTTTCCCGAACAAAAATCCACTAAAAATTCTAAATCTCCAATTCTCTTCACCAATCGAGACCCAAGGCCAAGCATTCCCAGTTTGTCGTGTGTTAATTATTCAACCCGCTGCAACCACATTTACCCCATCATACAATGTGGCTAGGAGTGCAAACCACAGATTAGACTTTGCATTTGACGTCATAGTGGCTCATGTGATGGACGAGTACATACTGTACATAGAATTCTATACATAAAAACACATAAATAATTTACAATATGAATAACTTAATTTCAGGCCCTGTATAGGGCCAATTCTTGTAAGGAAAGGATCAAGTTGGTTGCCACTACGTGCACTTGGCACTTGGTAAGCAAGGGCCAGTGACAGTAACGATTGTTGAAATACAAAAATTAATATTCAAATGTTGTTTGAACTCTGTAGTTCTGTTCCTGTTTTTCACTGAGTAAGAACCAACTTTCATATCAAAACATGAAGCACATCATGATTCCTGCATGACCATACCATGTTGGAATATTCCAACTGACAGATTCCACCATGGGTCGGAACAATGTGAAATATTGTTGGGGACAGTAAAAATAAGAGGTCACTTCTGACCTGTCCTAACGTGCAAATTAAGCATGTAGCTGATTATCCAACAAATCGATGCCAAAATTGGTAAAAGGGACCACATCACAAATAAATTGCTTCCGAAATGATAAACACCTAATAGAATTCCAAAATAAATAGGTAAAAACAACTCTCTAAATTCTGTTCTATTCCATATTAGATATTGATTATAAGGTATTGCTAAAATGCTTATAAAATCAGAAAAGCCTGAACATTGTGTGCCAGTGAATTTGGAAAGCAAGAAACGCTGGCCTGGGACCTTCTACGGGATCATTTGCGGGTACCACATGCACCTGGCTCATGAATATTAGCTTATAAACTTGGCTACACACTGTGGCAATTGGGTTAAACCAGGTACCGGTTTTGCATAGTGCGTAACATGTGACATCAGCAGTTTGTGAATTCAAATGCAAACATGTAGGGCTTGCCTATCAATTCCATCAATGAGGTCATCAATTACTGCCATTAAGTCTCTGTGTACTTAATATTTATGATGAGAACCTGTGGTGCAAGCATCTATTCTCGTGAAGAAAAAAAAGAACAGATAGGAATGTAACCATTGGCACAAAAATCTTGTCAAAAGGTAGAAATATATATATATATATACATGTACATCGTATTGGGATTTTGGCCTACATGGGCTAGGGTCCCCTAAAGTTCAATAAGGCCAAAGCCGGGAGGCCTTGTATGACAGTAGTGCCTGCAAGGTCACTGCCATCATGGTGTATCAGAGACCACCTGGCTTTTTCAAAAAAACACAGCAGACTCAGACTTCTTTTATTTCACCGTAATACACACATATACATAAGCATATTATAATACAAGATTCAATACATGTATGTAGTAGGTGAGGAGACTCCCATTAAGGTGAGGAACGCCGCTATCATGGGAGCCACCTTGCTAATAGTTAAGAATTGGCAAAATTTCTTGAAAATTGAATTAACGCATGTGCATTGACGTGAACAATATGTTTCAGATAAGTTTCAGTGAACTTTATATATGGAATGAATCCTAAAATTTCATGTTGTACATTAAATATGAATTAATTAATGTTATGCAAGTGTACTGCAGACATAGCAGTTTGGCTTAGAACAAACATCAGAGTATTCATTAACATAGCAGGCTATATTCTCTGTAATTTTACCTGCAATTTTAGACCACTTGCCATATGTGGCTACTTTTCATTGGCAGAAGGAGCGGTCTTAAACAACAGGTACTGCCGTGCATGTATATGTAAATCCGTGTATGATTATACATGAATGTCCTATCCAAATTTCAAGTAAAATTTTAAGCAAAAACTTTTGTATCTAGTGTTAGTGTGGTTTGCAGTACCCATATTGTTCATGCTGATGGCATGCCATGATGTAATAATTACTGCATAGGGTGTGTATGTTTCCCATTTCTGGCCACACAGTTGGTACCATAGGTTGCTGGTTTGAGATCGCTGTTACATATAGTCACAAAAATGGTACCCCACCTTGCCAGTGGATGACTTTGTTCTGTGTCAAGTGCCATTGAAGATGGAAAAAGATATTTCAGAAAGGAATGGATGCAAAGGGGAAGGAGTTGGGAGGGGAGTTTGGGGAAACCTCCCTATGATGAGCATTGAAATATTTGGGGAGGATTCTAAATGTATAGTCGGGGGAAGTAAATTTTAATTTACTTGTTACCATCAGAGCTTGTGTTGGCTACAGTAGTACATGTACTAGCCTGAAAACCCAACTTGCCCTCAGGAAAATTGTCAGCCTGGCTGTGACAAACTCTTACGATAGGGCATAGCTCTATTTCTCTTTCTAATTACATGTAGTTTTCTTTTACACCAACAAATAAAATTGAAACAGACGGCATTTTATTGCCAGCTACTTTGATGGGGAAGGAGTCAAGTCAATATTGCAAGGGAATGAAATAGGAATGTACACAACCTAAGCTAAACAGACAGGAATGGCCAACTAGAATCTGAATGAGAATCTGAGCTGCTGTAGTGGTATGCTTATGATCCTCACTTTCTGTATGAGGGGTACAGGATTCAAATCAGAACCAATCCAAGGGACTTGTCTTGAATGTCTCTGGCTTTTTACGTGCATTGATCACCTAACTAATCGAAGGCCTAGATCCTGTGAATGAGGTTCACCATAAATGTTTCACTGTTGCAGATGAACATGCTACTGTGTGATATTGTACTGTTTATGAGACTTCAAATGGACATTTTGCAGTGCCTCCTCAGCAGATTTTTAAAATCTTTTTTTTTTTATGTTCAATTTGTGCAGAAAATAGAGGACCATCGGCGGAAGTGGGATCGTGAAGAGTATGAACGACTGGCAAAAGAACGACTTGAGGCTGAAGCAGAGGCTTTGCTTGAGCCAAGCAAGAAAGAAAAGCCCATCAAGAGAGACCTCCTGAAGCCAAGGGAATATAAGGTAAACATCACATGAAAGTCCATCATGACAGTGGTAACACTACTCAGTTATATATAATGTTGGATTTATGATTTTGTAGAGAGACAGAGAGAGAGAGAGAGAGAGATGTCCATCCTTTGAGAGACCACCCACATTTTAGGACCATATGTATAAAGTCTGTTGAGGTAATACCATATTCATCCTAATAATAGCACACTGTGCCAATGCAAAGATTTGCCAGATCTTGCAGTGTTTTTGCGGGACTCTGGAATAAGTACTTTTCTTGATTGAAGGTTTTGAAGGCTATACAGATCATTAAGGTGTTAAATAAACATTAATATACTGCAGTGGCATTTAATTTTTCATTTGGAAGTATCATCTTTGCTAAATTAAAAATCTTGATTTTGAATCTGGACCACTTGGATTGAAAGTGGGGGGTGTGCTTCTATTAGGGCATGTGCTACTATTAGGATAAATACAGTATATTCTTTTCATGTTATTTCACCTGTGCCGATAGAGCACCATGCTTTATGGGACAATTTTGGCCCAGGTACACAGGTGGTATCCCAAAGGAAAGACCATTATGTATGTGTGTGTTCAGATGATAGGTACACACGTGTGTGTATACTGAAGAATGGATGGAATTGTATGTGTTAAGTAGATGGGCATTTTAAGCTCAGTGTAAGCAGTGAACCAGTCACCTGCGTTGATGGAACATGTATCTGTTAAGCCTGGATATGGTATCAAAACAGTATTCTATTGAATTTCTTGCTTGTCAGAATGTTCTGTTTTCATGTATGTGGTCTGTGGTACCCTACACTTACCTCAATAAAATTCCAGCTGGAAAAAAGTGCAAATAAATTTTGCTGAACAAGTCTCATGCTTTGTATTGAAGGACATTCAAGTTAATAAGAAATGGGGCATATCAGGATACTGCCATTTGATTTTACTGGGCTTATCGGGGTACTGCCTTCTGATTTTTACTGTTCTATCAAGCAGGGAAAGGTAAAGCAAAATTTAGTTGTTTCATTTTCTGCCATATATATTCATTCACTGAGAACACAATCAGAATGTTGGATTATCCCAGGCCCAGCTCTTCTTAAATTTTATTTGGTTGGAAATTAAATCTTTAGAGGGCTGTGAAGATATGAATCAGTGAGCATATATATATATATATATATATATATATATATATATATATATATATATATATATATATATATATATATATATATATATATATATATACATACATATATACATACATATATATATTGTACATAACTTGCCCCCAAGACAGTGTTTTGGCACAAAAAAGGTTGACATTTTTTTTAGCTCTAAATCACCCTGCTCAACCTTACCGTGGCATGTTGGTATGTTGCAGTCCTGTGAATGACACATTGATCCTTTGCAGGTTGACTTGGATTCCAAGCTTGGCAAATCTCAAGTGATCACAAAGACAACACCAGCTGCTCAACAGGGAGGGTAAGTGCATCTATATTTAAGCTTCTCCTATATGTCTCTGAATAGTGGATGTGTGTTGCAGATGGCACCACTGGTAACTTAGGCTTGCCGTGTAGCTTCTTTCAAGATGAACCACCAGGGGTAAACAAATCCAGCCTTGCTGGTTGTCTGCTGGAAGTGGTGTCATGTATTTTATTTCCAGATGTAGGTTGTGGCACATGTAATTTACCTCTCCATGCATATACTCACTGTAACATTTTTTTCAGTCTCCTACTGAGGACTAGAGGTTTGCACCTTGTCCTTCCAACAAAGCTTATCTGTGTGTTATTTCCTGTACCATAACACCTACACCTACCAAATTTGGTGCGTGGACACTTCATAGGAAACTAAAGGGGTGTGTCATGCACCAAAATTAGGTCACTGTAACCTTCACCTTTGAGGATCCTCCCATAAAGTTGGAGCCTGTCCCTGCCATATTTCTTAACACCTACAGCTACCAAATTTGGTGCGTGCAAACGTCATTGGATAGAGATGTGTTGCAACCCAAAATTGGGTGACTGTGACCTTGACCTTTTACACCCGTAATGTTTCACATTGTCTGGGCAGCACAGTCAACTTTGTTAGGTCTATTTATTCTCTGGTGGGGAACTTTGTATCATATTGCTATGCAATACTTGATCTTTTTTAAGGGTCTGCCCCATGGGGGACCCCTTATGTTTTTAGGTTGTCTGTCCATCCAGATGTGCACATTCACGTAACTGCAATCTCTACAGAATGCCTCCATGTATTTTGCTCAAATTTGGCAATATGCCATCTTACTTGGCAAGATGAACTGATTAGATTTTGGTGTCATGGAGAACTCCAGAATGCTCCAATGTATTTCGCTCAAATTCGGCAGTATTTGATCTAATTTGAGTAAATGGCAGCATTTTTTCCTGGCGTGCCCTTCAGTCAATGCTTTGCATTGAAGGTATGTCTTTTTTTTTTTTTTTTGTTTGTTTTTCTTTTCTTTGTTGTTCTTAAGGACAGAACTCGTGTCCCTGTGGGTACTGCCGGCTGTATTGTCACATAGCCCAAGCTCCTTTAATTTGCTATGGCTTTGGTGTACAGCGATGTCACCGTTCATTTGCCTGCTACCTGGTCAGATTATTTGCAGTAACCTAAATTTTAGTATTGACTGTGACTCAAACACTTTTTGAGTGAATCCTCACAGTGGCAACTGGTGCCATGTTCAGTCTGACCTTCTGTATTATGTAATCATGATCTTGTGTTTCATGTAGGAAGAGAAGAGTATATATGTATATCATCCTTCTCTTGGACACTGTGTCATTTTCCTTCTGATCCCAGAAGAGTTGTGTTTGTTGACAAAGCCAGTTTAACATGACTGTTAACAGTTGCATCCCTTGCATAGACTTATACCTTATACATTAGAACAACCTGTTTCACTTAAAAAAGCATGTAGTGGCAGATACATTTAATTTGTGACCATAAGGTTGGGGGTGGACCATGTGAAAAATCTGCATGCAGTATGTATACCATGTATACATATACTGTAGTATGTATGTAGTAATTGTATGTGTAACAGATGATGGCACATGTGCTGACATTTGTTTATATGCTTTCATTCTAGACCAGTCTTTGTCAAGTTGTGTTTAGTATATCTGTACATGTGTTTTGCTACACATTCTGCTTGGACCATAAAATTGTAAATTTTGAAATCTGACAATTTTTCTCTACCTGTATAAAATCCAGCAGTTCTTGTACCATAAATGCAGCCAGCATGCATGGCAGGCTTACCCCTGCCCCCGCAAACCGACAAAAATCTAGCTGGTGGTCAACTGTCATGGTCTCCTTTAATGTTTTTGACCAATTTGCACTCAAGAAAAACAAGTTGAATGAGAATAGTTGGGATGGTTAGAACCCAATCTGTGCCAAGGAAAGTTGTTCACTCAAGTTTAATTCAAGGGGAAAGTGTAATTCAAGTATAGACTTGATTCCTGGTACAACAAAGTAAAATTCTATGGAGTGATGGAAATACTACATGTATATCCCAAGGTGTATAATTTATTTTCAGGTATTACTGCAATGTGTGTGACTGTGTGGTGAAAGACTCCATAAACTTCTTAGATCACATCAATGGCAAAAAACGTAAGTTCATGTACATACTGACTTTGTAAAGATATGTGGTTTCTCATGGGAGATGGTCTTGAAAGAAGCCTTCAAGGTACCACTTTATATGTTTTAGGATATTTCTAAAACAAAAGCATGATAAAGGAATCAAAACCAACCAAACTGCCGAGAAAATACAGACTGGAATTCAGTGGTTGACCCAAGGAAAATTTTAATTTTTCCCATCCGTGAGGACAGCTTTCCCAGGTTCCATGAACAGAAAGTTGTGTCAGTAAAGACCACAACTTGCATGGCAAAATGGCTTTTTTTGCCTTTTTAGTAGTTATTTTTGGTTATATATTGAATAAAAATGAAAATAAAGATACAAATAATCAGTCAATCCATGAAAAAATAGGAAGAGTTTAAGATTTCAATCAGTAAAACGGGAAAGCTGGCAATAAAAAGCAGTAAGATATGAAATTTATACATGAAGTAAACACTAGTGACAAGGATATTCAAAATATAAATGGTTGAAATGGTGTACACATTGGCCGACCTTGTGAAAATTAGAGGGAATTCAAGGTCTGTATGAATGTACTGTATAGAATTTTTGTGAACTTATGCCATGGGTTTTTTCAGATCAAAGGAATTTGGGCATGTCCATGAGGATTGAAAGATCATCATTAGACCAGGTTAAAAAGAGATTTGAAATGAACAAAAAGAAAATGGAGGAAAAGAAAAAGGAATATGATTTTGAGGAAAGGATGAAAGAATTGAGGGAAGAGGTAAGTACCCAAGAAACCAAAATGCCAACACATCACTATGTAACTTTCTCCCATTACTTCATTCCATACTATGGTCACAGGCCTTGGTCAGTGCCAGAACCAATGACTTAAGACTATAGGCATGTTGGTACTTGAACGAAAGCTCTTTTCACGAAGAATTTAGATATATAATTGCTGTCTTATATCTGGGTAAATTTGCACAAAAATCAAGGACTGGTATGGACAGAGTTAAAATTACAAGAAACTGTTCAATGGTAGAAATGCCACTTGCTCCATTACTCAACAGCTTTTCTCCAGAAATATGCGCAAGGTGTGATAATTCCTTTAAGATTAACACTGAAAGTGAATTAAATTATGGTAGTAGAAGATGGTCAGCTGGAAACACAGACTCCTCCATATGTAGAAATTAGGCTAAATCTTTCTTCATGCCTTATAATGCTTATTGCATTACCCATCAAGGATTGGCGTGACTATTGCTGTGGTTGAAAATCATGATTGTGCAGAGATTGTAAGTAACCAAGACCAGCAGATTCAGCATACCTGTACTGAGGATGATAGAGAAGAAATCTGATGTACTATGTACATGTATGTACAGTTACGCCCGGCTAAAAGTTAACAGCCAAACGCTTTTTTCGCGTTTTGCTGGTGTTTGGCTTGTGTTTGGAAACGTTTGAAAACGTTTCGAATGTGTTTGGAAAGCGTTTGGGAAAAATCTCAAACACTGTACAAAACGTTCGAACACTTTCACAAAGCTACCGAACACTTCTCCAAACGCGTTCAAACACTTTCCAAACGCGTTCAAACAATTACCCGAACGATTCCAAACACTTTCACAAACGCATTCAAACACTGTGCATTTCAAACACTCCCATTTAAATGACGAAGAATCTCCAAACGTATTTTCAACAGGTTCAGCAAATATGATGTACCTACATGTAAATGTGTACTTATCCAGCATTATAGGTTGTATATATTTATATAAAACACGATCCAAATACGTTTACCCGAGTGTCTAATTCAACTAAAATTAATTAAAGACTTAATTCTTCATTTAAGATGTCATGAATACTTCATCTTTCAAAAACTGTTTCGGAGTAAATCCATAGGCAATATCATGATCAGATCATGACTCATGATCTGATCATGATATTGCCTATAAATTTAATCCGAAATAGTTCCTAATTTTCAATTAAAATGTATGTAATTACTCCAGGGACCAATGGAGTATCGCCTGGCTTACTCCACTGGAGCTAATTCTATTCCTTGGCTTAGTGAGCCAAACAATACTTAAATTGAGCTGCTTCTGTATTTCCATTCGAAATTTTAAAAGTTAGCCTTTTTTCAAGAACTTCACTTTCAGAAAAAGTATGATAGCAACTGGGTATACTTGCTACTGAAAGATTGTTAACTATATAATAAATGAAGTGTTAAACCTGTTAATGTAGGCATATTATTTGTTTTCTTCTACCTATACTTATTTTCTTCCTTAATCAGGTATGACCATGTCATAATATTGTTGATTACCAGTAACAATATAAATATTAGCAGGTAAAGGTGACAAATACATATTTCCAGGAATTATTTGTCACTGACTCATTTTTTCTTTTCTTCATTTCATGTTAATTTGAATCCGATATAAAGCGGAATTTGATTTGTGGAGCCCAGATTAGTGAAGTTTGCATCCCTGAAAATCCAAATAGTCCGTATGAAAATGCAGTGGCAAATGCCAGGAAAACGGATATGAGAGCATCTATTTTTGATCATTTTCTGGGGGAGCGCCCCCCCCCCCCAAAAAAAAATCTTCGTGCCGTTGGCACTTGCATTCGGGCTTGGCCTTCAAGTCGCTGACCCCCGTCCCTGGAAAAATTCTGGATCCACCCTTGAAGCCAGTATATCTCAGGCTTTAACACTTTCTAGTCTGAGTCAACAGCTTTCCTCGGCCCGCTCTGGGCGCCGATAAAAGCTGTTGACTAGTCGCTAATGGCAGATATGACATGTTGGTATTCGTTGGAAATGTCTTTTGATGAGGAATTCAAATATGAAATCTATTGATAGTAGATCATCTGTGCGAGACCGCATATATGTGGACTCAGACAGCAAAGTGTTAATTTTATGTCCCCACCAAACAATCAAATAACTTATGGGCTGCTCATACCTAAATTCAAATCGAATTGACTGAAATTGCTACATTTTAAAAACAACGCAAACTGGTTATCGAGCAACATTTTTAGGTGATACTATATGTGGTATGTTCCAAAATATCACTTGCCAACCCAGTTGCCACTTTCCCGTGACCTACGGGACATATTTTGTTCTTCCAATTTGAATTGTATTGATTCAATTCGTATCGAGCACTCAGGTATGAACAGCCCATTAGTTACTGTAGCTTACACTGATCCCAATTAGCTTAATTTGATTCACAGATCCTTCGCAGAGAAAAACCTATGAACTGTATAGGAAAAATCGAAGTCGACCCTGTAATTCATCTTTTTATTTGGCTATAAAAACATTACATGTTCATATTGATCAAAACAGCTTGAAAACGCAAAGTGTAAAGTGTTTGAAAGCGTTCGGCTTTCACCAAAGGCGTGCGGCAAAGTGTTTGAAAGCATTTGGAAAAGTGTTTGAAAGCATTTGGCAAAGTGTTTGTAAAGCTTTTGGAAAGTGTTTGCAAAGTGTTTGCTACGCGTTTGCAAAACGTTTGACTCTCACTGAAAGTGTTTGGGAAACGGTGCTTTGGCGTTTGTTAACTTGAACGCGAGCATAGCTGTACAATGTAAATATGCTAAACACTCCTCAAGACAATAATGATAAGAGTGGATGTAAATTTTTGTTGCAAATATTTAGTCCTTGCCCTTGGCTTAGACAGATCCAAATGTGGTCATAAAATAGACCTGAACTGAAGTGGATGAGATTTCAATAATGTAACATTTTAATGCTTCGGTATTCAAGCATAGATGCTAAATAAGAATGATACAGAACATGTGACTGTAAATGAATCACATGGATCTGGTTCTCTCATTATACCACTGCACTCTTGTTTTATACTTCCAGGAAGAGAAACAGAAAGCTTATAGACGTGAAAAGAGGAAAGAGAAAAAAAGGAAAGCAAATGAGGCAGGCTTGGACACAGACATGGACCCTGACATGGCAGCAGTTATGGGCTTTTCTGGCTTTGGAACATCCAAAAAATAATATAAACGGCATCTGTCAGTATTTATCCTGGGAACAGCATCAGTTTGAGTGGGACATCAGTACATGCAAACAGATAAGCATCCAAGATTAAAATTTAGTGCTTCTGTATTAAAATATACTTTTTATAGAATAACAGCTGAAGTACATTTTGTTGAGTCACATTCTATCAACATGGGAGAAATGTGGCCCAGAAAAAAAAATGAGAACATTAGTGCAGGATGGACTGGCAATGTTTGGTGGACAGAACTGTTAACAAGGCTCCAAATTACTACCTGGCAAACCTGCGGTAGAAATTGGAAGTGTACAATGCCTTCTTGCCACTTTGGCTTGTATTGGTACTCAAATCACTGGTCCTTTGGATATTTTATGGTTTGCTTCAGCTGGCCACAGAATATATCCCTCAGAATCATTTTTGTGTGAAAACTCAGACGCTGGGAGTTTGAGAAACCTGGTATAGTCTGCAGTTTTGAATAAAGTGTTCAAGGGGTGTCTATCCATCACTTAAATAATGATGTGCACCCCTCTTCATGTCTATACATGTACCCTCAATTTGTATGTTGTGTCTTCATGGTCTACACATGTAGCAACAAGGGAGATCTTATTTATCAGAAGCCACAAATCATGTAAACATGTTCCTGTATTTTTGACTGTATCATCATTTATATTTGTGTATTTGAATAAACTGTAAATACATGTGGGAAAAAACTGAATTGCTGTCATCACTGAAATACTATTACAGTGGCACCTCCATTTTCAGGCCCCCGCAGTGAGAGATTACCAAGCTTTAGTTACATTTTTGGTGGTCTAGATGTCAAAAGTGTTTTCAATAGGAGAGGTCACAATTACCTATTATCTGTGTATCCAGCTGAATACACAATCCAATGCACAGAATTGTTAGGGGCCAGAGGTGTGTATTCCCATTGGATTGCATGTGAAATTAGTCTAAAATTAAAAGACTACTTTAACAGCGGCAAGAATGAAATTTATGTGTGAACATTTCAGCTATATTCATAATTTTATCACATAAACTTTGCTGTTTCTGCAACGAGTGGTTTTAAAGTTATTAAGCTGTAAATTACAATGAAAAGTAATGGGAATACACAACTCTAGTCCTGAATGACTGAAATGCCCTCTGCAGGAGAGCAGTAGAAGCTTCTGTTCCTGCTCTCCCCTATTTTATGTGTAATTTAAAGACGTTCGGTACACTGGTCAAAAGAATTTAGAAATCTCTGGTTTTTGGTGTGAACCAAGATATTGGCATTTGAAACAAAATGCAAGCAAAAAATTGGCATGTCACGGTGCTACTTTTGTCGCTAGGTGGCGCTACATGTAAGGACTACAGAAATTTTATAGCAAACATTATATATGCAGGTAAAAGCAAAAAAATAAATTAAGGATGCAAAGATATGCATAAAATAACTCAATATGAATGTATGCAATGTATATCAAGCCTTTTAATAACAAATATGTGAACAAAACATGCTGGAATGTGACTTTAAATTCATCTCGTCTTGCAAAAATGTATAAGTGCTCACATTATTTTTCAAGTTTGAAGTAGAAAAAATATTTACAAATCCCTGAAAAATTGTAGGGGGTTTCCAAAATATGCACTGATTTCATTGATTAACAAAAAAAGATATCATACGGTGCTACTTTTTCCGCAATTGTACAAAATATTCATGCATGTTGACTGAATTTGTTCTAAGTTCATAGGTACAAGGTATCCATTCATTGTCTAACTTCGATACCATATCAATATACATGTATGTAGGTTAAATAAACGGCAGTACGTCGTTAATTTTATATTCCAGTCATAATATATACTTTCATAGTTTTACTGAGAAGAGGCAAACATTGTAAGATTCTCTCCATAGTGCAGTACAGCAATGTGGAAAAAGAGGTAAAAATAGGAATATCAAAATTATAGTTGCCTTAATACATTGTCGAATAGTAACACATGCAGCACATTGTCAAATATGCCTGTGCCACCTTTTGACGCTGGGGAATTACTGCGGTCCCCCCCCCCCCTCCACCAGTTGAGACAGCGTTTATCGTACCACATTCACAAGAAATGTAAAGTACACTGGCCAAGCCATATCGTTTTTCTGATTCTGTATTTTTAGGGACAATGTTTTTTTTTACATTCCTCGCATACAAGATTATCGGCTAGTACACTTAGTTCCACTATTCTACGACCTTCGTCCCAGTTTTTACTGTCAGTGTTTACATGTGCATGTGGCATTGGGGAAGTGGGCGTGGCACTTTCGACGGTGGCTTGGTCAGCGTTCGCTGATTGTGTACATGCGTTTTGGTCTACCACTGCCGTGTTTCGACGTATTCTGCCTTGTTTTAAAGCATTTAGTCCTTTGTTTTGGCACTTGTTAACAAACCGCCCATTCTTTTTCCTTTTCACTCTTCGCAAACAATCCATATTTCTCAAATGGAACTGTGCAAAATAGGAAAAGCGAACAGCAGCTAGTGCAGGTATCGACAAATACCAGCTCTAACTGCATAGAGGCATTGGACCATAAATGGTTGCGCATAACGCGGTGTACCGAACGTCTTTAAGACCACCTGCCACAAGATTTTCAGGAGACAGGAGTAGTCTATAAAAGCAGGTTTCACAACAATGTGAAAATAAGTATGACCTTATACCCATGTCCCACGCACACTTCTTGGATGGCGAATGTGGTCTGCTTGAATAATTTTACATACGTTTCTCATTAATCAGGGTTGTACTTTTCCTCAATCTTCCAGAGGAATTCCTCTTTTTGAGTTTCGAGTAATTCATAATGTTACCAATTTGTTAATTGACTGATCTGGTGGACACACATTTTTGTGTGCAGGGTTTTTACTCCCTCCATGTTCTGTGTCGGTTGCATCTCTGTACAGACATGATAAATAGTAAATATTTCCAATGGAAATTGTAGAGATTTCTCAGAACAGCATTTGTTAGGTCAGGGACTTTCCAGGACATGGGTTATGCATGAAGAGCTCAAGCAAAAGGGATTTTGAAGATGTTTCATATTTTAACTGATTAAGTTACAACTCCATGAAAGCAATTGTTAAGTCCTCTGGGAGTGGAAGTTTAACATTTTTAAGGGAAACAGTTTCAAATGGATTAGCAGTTGCCAGTGAAACTTTTGCTCTGTCCTGTTCATGAGAAACTGTAAGGTTTGTGGATATGGGCATGTATTGTTGGTTACAAAACATCCATTTGGCATGCAACATGGTATGCTGAACTTGCACAGTTCAGGGTTCATCCAAATTGGTAGGTTTCAAATTCCAGGACTTTCCATCTTGATCTATTATGTCTTACTGTCATTTGGGATTTCTGGGGGGGGGGGGGGATGGGATGGGTAGATGATCAAGTTTACCTGTTCGAAAAAGAGTGTATTAGGGGACATTTAAAATGAAGGAATTACACTGCAAAAATCCAGATTGTCAAGGCCCATCCAAATTGGTAGCTTTCAAATTCCAGGACTTTCCATCTTGATCGATTTTGTCTTTAAGTTACTGTCATTTGGGATTCCCATATCAACAATCTGACTGGGGAAATGTTAAGCACCGATGGGAGTATACTAGCAGGCAACCTGCTGCTACCAGAGGCTTTACTTGGCCATAACTCATTCCACCCTAATGACGCCTTTTCCTGCAAATATCTAAATGTCATCTGCTAATTGTATTATTTTCAAAATTTGGATGAACCTTGCAAGGAAGATCATTCCAAATTATATGCCCATGGTCAACAGCTTTCCATGGCGCACTCTGGGTGCACCCAGAGTGTGCCATGGAAAGCTGTTGGTCTTCTATCAGCGTGGAATGAGTTAACCCTTTCCCCCTCAAACCGGCCAAAACTGGCTGGTGGTCAAATGTCGTCTGCTTCAGTGTTTTCAACTAATTTCAACAGTTATGAAAAACAATTTGACTGAGAAATGTACATGACACTTATCAAGATGAAAAACAATTTGACTGAGAAATGTACATGACACTTATCAAGATCACATGCCCCAGGTCAACAGCTTTCCTTGGCATGGGTTGGGCACTTAGTGCCCAACCCATGCCAAGGTAAGCTGTTGACCCAGACTTAATTCAAGGGGGAAAGGGTTAAAATAGATAATTTGGTAGCGTAAACAAATTAGTCAACTCAAGCACACGAAACTTCTGCTGTATCAGCCTTGTGAGTGCCTGGCACTATTTTCATAAATTGTGTCGTATGGTGCCCTAGATAAGGAATTCTAGTTTTATACTACAGGGAAACCTCATTATAAGGACTTCTCAGATATCCAATATATTAATTATAATGATACAAGTTTTGAATGGCAAAAGTTAGTTTTCTTTGTTTGATTCATTTATTGGACATATTCAGTTATCTGACACATTTAGACAGGAGCATATGGTGTCATTATAATGAGGTGTCATTATAATGAGTTATCACTGCCTCAGTATTTCACTGCTGTAGCTTCATTTTGCAGTCCTATACTGATTTCAGGAGCAAGTTTGTTCAGGTACATATTATACTTAAGAAAAAATTGTCTTTTGGACAAAATTTCAGAGTGGGATTAAATTCACAGGTTTCAATATCAATGATAACAAATCTGAGGAAAGCAGATTCATTTGCAGTTTATTAAAAGTAAATGCACAGTCATTAACATAAACAATCAACAATGCACATGTACATTTCATGTTCAAAACACAATGTTCAACATAACAGATTTTGTAAATATAAGCACAATTTATGTGATTTTCAACTTGAACGGTACATGTAGGTTCCCGTGTTTCAGACAAGCTGAGCTCAAGCTCAAAGCCATGGCTGGTGTTAAAACGGTTTAGCAAGTCATGCTCTCACTGTCACAAGGGCAGCTGCTGAACACATGTAACTTAAAGCCATCACTGCCATGATAATAGGGGATTCTCACCAGCAACTGTGCATGCACTATTTCTTAGGTGTTAGTTCCATTTGGCAATGCTCGGAGTCTGTTTCTGTACTGAATACATTTACCACATTAAGAAAGAAAATGAGAAATTGCTGCAATTTTATTTTCTGACTGCTTCTGATAATTATACAAAATAAATACATGCACACTCACATTACAATGCTTAAGCACAATACGGAAAGTTAAAAGTAGATTTCAAATCTTTATCTCCAGGGAAAAAGACCATACATTTACCTACAAAAACGTTGGCCTAGGCATGTCCACAATTTATGTACCCTTGGATTACATATACAAGGAAGTATATTCTCTAGTAAAAATCGGAGAAAAGTACTTATGCAAGCTATTTAAATGCATGACGTGAAATACAACTTATCTGCTCCAGTACTTCTTGTGAGTACATGTAGCTTAAGTCTATCGCCTGATTGCAAGAAATGCCACTTATCTGCTCAAGTATTTGATGCGAGTATCTCAAGTCTATCATCTGAGAAAGTGAACTTCACAAACAAGTAAGAGAAATGCCAGTTTTTAATGCAGCCAAGTGAATGGTTTGGAAAACATGATTTCTTACAAATATGAGGTAGATTTATAAGGATAATGATACGTACACTACTGATGACAATTATAAATATTAAAAAGTTATTATCAAAGTCTACCCTAGAGACAGCAAGCAAGATTTCGTCAACAATTTTCCTATAATTTCAGGAACCAAGGAAACATATCAAATATGCATTTACTCTTGTTCCTCGTATTTTCTGGCCTAAATTTTGTAGAAAACTGTCTTTTACATGTTTAGTTTGGGAAATATTATTTTTCAAGGAAATACTGCTTTTTCAGCAAGAAATGATAGAGGTCTCTTCCTCTTTAGATAGAAGAATACTTAAGTAGGTGCTTACTCATTGGTTGACAATGTGTAAAATGAATAGACTTTGTCCCAGGCAGGAGTATGAAAATTCCGTGGCACATAACACATAAATCTTGACATTTGACATGGAATTTTATGCCAGCCTAAGTCATATTGTACTATATATGTACTTTTATTTGTGCCAACTGTAAATATGGCTGTCGAGAACTACCACGATCCCATAAGCCCTTCCTTCAATGTGGCGGCTGGTGAGAACCCGCTATTGGACCTCCGGACACCTGGTGTGCTGAAAAGGGGTAATTGGCGGGAGGTGCTCAAGCAGAGTTTTTGTCACTAGAACAAAAGTGCCAAGGTGTGATCAATTACACCCTGCTACGTCCATTGCCCCCCATTATGCCATGTGGCATACCGCTATGTGTACTAGCCTCTTTGAGTAGCAGCTTTTTTATTTCTGGTATGGAGTTCCGGTATGTTCATCATGTTGACTCATGACGAGTTACTGTTTACCTCATGCTTTCTCTTAAGTGGTAAAGCCTGGGAATAGGTCATGGTTGTAGGAAAGCTAGTCTGTATGTCCATATATTGATGTGTGTGGCACACCCAGAACAACTGGTAGATGTGCCATAAAGTTCTAAACTTCTGCATTGTGGTGATGGTGCATGTAAGTGATACACTGACCAACATAAATCTGAAACTTGTGTACTGCTTACAAAACGTCTTGAAACTAACAGTATGCATAAACATTCAATGTCAACAGTGATTGGAATGCATTGAACAGCAAATTATTGCATAATCAACACAAAGTATAAACATATTTACAGCGTACAAGTACATACAAGTCCAAGGCATCTCCATGCCGTTATGTAGTTTAGAAGGTGGAGCATGTGAAGCCCTGCCAGTCAACCTGGCAATGGCCATGCAATGACCTGAAGCTGCTTGAAAGTATCAATGCATAATACTAGATGACCCAAAAGATCATGTCCCCGCAACATCATGGCAACTAAGGTGGGACATTACAACACTCAATATAGAATGAGTTTTAAATTTTGGTGCACATACTTTGGAAATAATATAATATGAAACTTAGAAAGTGAAAAAAGTTTAGCACAAATACATAGATGTAGAGAGCAGGGCATAATGTTGCCCAGCACCACAAGGGGGATCATTATTTCAAAGCATGTATTGCACAATATAAATGCAATAATGGACATAAATGAAAGAATGAAATTTGTATTGCATTATTCTCTTTCCAAAATGTGATACAGGCCCCCAGCCTCTGAAAAGGTAGACCAGTCTGGTTAGGGTCACCCTACTGCCATCAATTATACATGTACGTGCTTTGAAAGGTGCCATGATATTAACTGCCCCAAATAAATATATATTGGGTCACCATGACCTTGAAATTATGTCAAGGTCATCCAAAACAAGGCACACACAAAACCTTATGGAATGATTCTTTGGTACAAAAATGAAAGGCCTAGCTTGAATATAACTTGAAATATAGACAAAAAGTATGCTGAAAAATACACCTTTAGGAGCCCTATGATCTTGAAAAGAGGTCAAGGTCAACGGCAAGGCATGGGCTATAGGCTGTGCGTACTGGATGTGACGGACGGACAGACTGCAGCCTTTATCCCTACTACTATGTCCTCCTACACCACCTTTGGTGGCGGGGGACAATTATGATGTGGTAGAAATCAGAGTCTGTTAACCAGCGGCAAACTTTCAAACCCACCAGTTTGCCACATTTATCAGCTGGTTGGTTCAACATGTACTTTCATGTATCTGCTGGTGAGTATTAGACTCCCCAGGCAAGCAGTCAGAATACTTGTAACTCTTCAGTTGGCTAGTTAGCCCAAGTCTCAGGAGTCCACATTAGTCTTTGGATGCTTTACCAGTCAGAAAGCAGCTCATGAGATGGCCTGGTAGCCATTGTCTTTTGAGTCTGCTGGTCACCACCAGGACCCAGGAGGCTTCAGTTGGTCTAAGCTGGTGGGCTGTGGACTGTGTTGGCCTGGTGCAAATGAAATGACAGTGTGCTTGCCAAGTTGCTGGCAGTAACAGTGCATATACATGTATGTGTCAGACAACTGGCAATTAACTTGTAAACTGGCCAGCTTACATTTTATTTTTAAAAAGCCGGCTTGCAGGAGAATACAGAGTGAGCCAGGCATCCACAAATTTGAGTGTCAGTTTTGAAGCACCTAATTTCTAGTAATTTGTACATTGACTGGTCATCATATTACCAAAAAGCAAATCACAAGAAGATGGTATCTTGCTGAAACAGGTTGGCAAAGTTGCTGCTTGTCTGTGTCTGATTGCTGGCCACTACCCTGTAAGATAACAAAAGCACTGGCTGGTTACATGTCATTTGAAATAAATTATTATTAGAAAAGGTTATACTTGTAGCCATACTGCAACTTGTCATGACAAATTGAAGTTCAGAATTATGCACTTCAGTGGTCATTAATATACTGTCCAAGAATGGACACACAGCAGGATCATATGGCCTTGTAGCCAACAACAGAATGTACTCAGTAGCAAATACCAGGATTATCCTAAAAATATTACATACGGGTAAAAGGCTCCGAAACATGTTGAGGAGTTACCCGCTGAAGACCCTTTAATTTATTTGGGCTAATACAGCCTATGTCAAAATTTTACAGAGGAACGTGTGCAATATTGACAATAGTACTTCTATTGTATATAGACAGGGACAGGTTAGCTTATGGAGAGTGAAGAGTTCGGACTGCGGAATTGGGTAATGACTACTAGGAAGTGGTTTAAGTTTGGACAAAAAGACACAAATACAATACAGCATGATCATGCATCTGTGTCTTCTAGAGCATTTCTTAAGCAATCACATGGAACAATGTCTGCATTGTACATTTTCATGTTGTACAGGATTATTCCCATCCAGCACCCATAGCACTTAGCACATTTTTACACTGACAATGTACATTTTGAATATTATAGGACTAGTTTTGCTTTGCTTAAATGACAAAAAATTCATAATTTTAGACCATTTACATTGTGGTAACACTTTCGGGGTGCCAAAAAGGGATGATGTATTTCACAAAATAAGTGACTGGGAAAGTTGGTGAAAAAATGCAAAAAGCACCTGTATTGCTTACAAGTTAAAGTTGCTGAATCAAGTACCACTGACGCAGAACATTTTCATGCCAACATGAGAAAAAATAATTTTATAGAGTTACCTTTCCCCATTATTTAAATGTTGGATCTCCCTGTAACTTGGGAAATGATGAGTAGCTGAATCCAAGTAAGCATGGATTTATTAAAAAAAAAAAACCACTTCAAACAACTAACCTTCCTAAAAGCTCAGCTGACTAAGAAGTGAGCTGTAGTTAAAAAGAGGACTGCCACTCCTGTGCTCATCTGACCTCACATGCACAGACTGAAGGGGTCCTGTGAGCTTCAGAATATCAAGGTCATCTTTGTTTAAGACCATCATCATACAGTGTAGTTGACTTGAACATTCCCCCTTACTGATTTTTCTCAATTTTTATAAAATTTGTTGAAAATCATGATAGCAAGATGATAGCAATGCCATGTGGTGAACACATTTGGTGGAGATCAAGCCTGTGTACTTTCCCAATAGGTCTGAAGTGGATCCAATCCACCATTTAGGAGAAAAAATCAAGAAAAGTGAAAACACAAAAAATCATTTAAAAAGCAAAAAAATAATCACAGTGCCACCTGTGGGAACAAATTGAGGTCTCAAGAAGTGTCTCTGCAATTTCACAGCAATTAATGGCTTGGCAGTTTGAGAGAAGATTTTGCCAAAAACTGAACAAAACAATTCATAAAATTAAAAAAAAAATTGGAATGTGATCATTTGAACAAAATTATAAAACACCTACCCAAGGTACATCCCCACCATATTTGAAGTAAATCTGGTCGATGGTTTTTGAGGACAAGTAAAAAATGTGACTTACCATTGCAATCCCCATTGACTTGCATTGTAATCAATGGGAATACATGCATATGTATTGACTGACATGTACCCGAACTGAAAAATGTGTTAAAAATCAGAGATGCAGAATATCATGTGGTGAACTTCTTAGTTTAACCCTTCCACAAGCTACACTTCCTCCAAGTTTCAGAAGAATCTAAGTGACAGTTTTGGAGAAGTTGAAAATAGCTTTAACACACAAAAATTCATTTAAAAACTAGAACAAGCTGATTTTCCAACAGAAAATCAAATGTCTCCTCCGTGCGCCATTCCTGTGTGAACTAGAAAAATAGATCAAGGTCATCCATCCATAATCTTAAATTTGGTCTGATATTGGTACATAATTAATCACATAACATTTCAACCTTTCATTATCACATCTGCAATGATTTCTGAGAAAATGGTCATGTAACCTTGACAAGTAGATCACAGTCACTCATCTATAATGTTAGCCCAGTTCTTACACTTGTACATAATTATACGAAAGTTTAACCTCTTATCTCAAATTCTTCTGGAGTTATTGAGTCTGTAATTATTTTCAAGGAAATACCCCTATGCCCTTGAAAAATAAGTCATGGTCATCCTGTCTACAATCTCAGCCTATCTCTTGTACAGATACCTAATCACACATTTTGAAGCTACTACTTTTAGTCTTTCTTGCCTTATCGCTTCCAAAACTTCAAGGAAGTGCTTGCGACCTTGAAAAATAGGTCAAGTTCAAATATCTGCAATCACAAGCCAGGTTTTATAAAAGTTAGTCTGATATAGAAATATAATCACAGGGTTTTTGTTAACTCCCAAATGGGGGTATATTACCCTTTCAAATCATGAAATAACCCCGCAGCAAAATTCCAAAGGTCCTAACTTCCTATATTTTCTTTGTTAATTTTGCACAGTAGAGCTGAAAATTTGATGCTCTTTCAGGTTGGGACCCTCTGAAAAAAATCCTAGTGGAAACACTGAATCACACAAAATTTCAACCTCCTAAGTCGAATCCAAGTGTGTATGCAATGATTTGTAAAAAGTGGTTATGTGACCTTGAAAATAGGTCATGGTCACCCATTTACATTCCTAACCTAGCTTGTATTATGGTACATGCAAAATTTCAACTTCCTTTAGAAGTCAAATACTTGCAGAGTTATCACATTCGCGTTGATTTTTGAAGAAATGCCCATGTGACCTTCAAAAGTAGGTCATGGTCACCCAACTACAATCCTGGCCTAGTTTGTATTGTGGTACATAATATGCAAAATTTCAACCTCCTATGTCAAATCTTTGTGGAAAATCATAAAACTTCCAAAAACCTCTGGAGCAGGACCATTTGAACAAAAGTGGTTAAGATCCCACCAAGGTATGTCCCTAATAAGTTTGATGTGAATCTGGTTGACAGTTTTTGAGAACTCAAAAATGATTTACCACTGCAATTCCCATAGAAATGCATTATAATCAATGGGAATGTATACATTAACTGATAAGTACCCAACTTGAAAAATTGGTTAAAAATCCAAGATGTGGAGTGTCATCACCTGGTGATTATGAACAACTTACTGTGATCCTTCCATAAGGTACATTTCCCGCAAGTTTCAGAATAATCTAAGAAACTGTTTTGGAGAAGTCCAAAATAGCTTTAACACACATGAGTTTGTTAAAAAATAGAAAACACAGCACTACCTGGTGAATAAATTAAGGTCTAGGGGGTCCTCAGAAGTGTTCCTATGCACTTTCAAAGCAATTGGTTTTGGAGAAGATTTTTAAAGATTTTGCTAAAGAGTAAACAAAATAATCCAAAAATTATTGGACCACGATCATTTGAACAAACTTGGCATAGACCCACCCAAGATACATCCTTGCCAAGTTTGAAGAGAATATAGCCTGTCATTTTGAGGAAGTCCAAAATGTGAATGAACGGGAGGACAGTGAATCATTTCCCATCCCATAAGCTCAGCTGACTGCTAAAAATATATATATATATATATATAAAAAAACTGCTTTAAATTGGACAAGCTGCTTTACCTCCTCTTGGTGACACTTTGGTTGCAGACAGGTGGTGTCATATCTTGGAACATGTTGCACAGCATATTCCCCTCAGTTACCTCATTCTCTGGCTGTGGCACCACCTGCACACACATCATGAAGGGTAACCTCTTTTATATACATGTACATGTATGTCATGGATAGAATATTTAACCAAAAAATCTTAATAGTTTCATGGCTTTATTACCATTTATTTAAGAACAAAATGTGACTTATAATCAAAATTATTAATTGGACAAAATGTACTTGCAGAAAAAATGTTGATACTACATGTATTTCTGTTGAGCTGGACCATTTCCTATTTCTTTGGAAAAACAAGTATATGCGGGTACTTGGAAAAAAAAAGTCTTTTTATGAGAACTTTTAGTCTGGAATCATTACAATTGAGATGAACTCAATTTTTGCTGTGACTGGCACCAAATGAGTTAAGAGATCAATCTTGTGTCTCTTTCGATTACAACCATTGAGCCTCTCATAAGATACACCTGTCCTCAGCAACCATTTCTGAACTTTTTTGTTGGTAGTCTCTCAAGACAAGTTTTGATATGTGTGTGCAATGTTGAACAATTTTACCTGAGAAGCCCATATATCATCCTCTGTAGGTGTGTCCTCAGGCAGGTCAAAGGTCACCTCTTGCTGATGTTTTGTACTCTGTTGAACCAAATGTCCATCATTTTGACTACCATATCCATCATGCTGTTTCTCTGCTACTGATCTGTGAACCTTCAATTCAACATCATCTGCCATCTCATTATATTTGTCCCTTGTACTTTTCTGTGCTGGTTGGTTGTTTGTTTTACCTTTGTTTGCTGATAAACTTTGTGTTTCTGTCTGGATGCAAACAATGTTATTTTCTTTGTTTTCTTCCCCACTTTTTTCTGGGGCAATGTTCTCGCAATACAGCTTGTCAGGACTGTGTGCCATTTGAACGCCCGTCTCCACACGTTTGTCCTGTGGCACCGTGATTTTGATTGGATCTCTTTTGAATTGTGTATCATGTGTACCACTGGCCAGATTGATTATGTGTGGCACTTTCTGTACACTTCGAGTGCCACAAGGCACATTGGTTATGTTAGTTACTGGCTCTACTGCACGCCTGCCAGGCACATTGGTTATGTTAGATACTGGCTCTACTGCACGCCTGCCAGGCACATTGGTTATGTTAGATACTGGCTCTACTGCACGCCTGCCAGGCACATTGGTTATGTTAGATACTGGCTCTACTGCACACCTGCCAGGCACATTGGTTATGTTAGATACTGGCTCTACTGCACGCGTGCCAGGCACATTGGTTTTGTTCGATACAGGCTCTACTGCACGCGTGCCATGTGGCTCTCTGCTTCTGTGGGGTGCTGTATCAAAACTGACATCTGGCACTGTTCCTGAGATGCCTGTGCCAGCTGGCATATCAGTGTTGCCAGGCACTGCTTGTGCATTGTGTTTGGCATGTTGTACCCTTATTCCACCTTGCCCATTCAGTCCGTCTGGGACTGTTTGTACCTGTATATTGTCCTGCTGGGGATCTGGGAGGCTTGTGCCATCTTCTTCCTTCTGACTGGGAAATTGTCTTGCCTCATGAAGATACGTTTGAGATTTTGTGACAACTGGTTTCTCTGCCACAGGGTTCGTGGTACCATTGCAAGGCTCCTTTACCTCCTGGCTGCTCGGTGAAGTGACATTGGACAACTTCAACAAACAAGGCACATTGTTAAACTATAAGTCAATAAATCAGTACCTTCTGTTGGACAGAAATACATGCATGTACACTCTGTATAACAGATCTGATGTGGAGTCACCATGTGTGTCTGTGTGGTTCAGCTCCACTGAAATACATGTACATGATGTACATCCTGCACAAATGAAATAAGGCCATTGATAAACAGTTGAAGCTTTACCATTATTCCCACAAACACACATTATGATGAACATAGTGCAAAGTGATACACCATTAAGGTGTCAGGAAGTGTTCTTAAGTTCATGGTATATGAACTGTTACAAAATTTCTAAAGAGGCCTGACCTGCTTAATATCATGCACAATCAACTTTCCCTTGACAATTTCTGCCTACTGGCACCGTGGATTTTTTCTAATCTCTGTCACTACTTTTCAGTTATATACACATTAAGAAGTGTAAAATGTAAAGAACAATGAACATGAGGGCTGTGTGAGCTTGGGATAGGATCAAAGTCACCCATGTACTGGGTAAGTCTGACCTTCATGGAAGAACGCTGACATGTACAACATCAAGGCCCCAGTTCAAGTAGTGCAGATTATAGTTAACAGTAAAATATTCATACATATTGCAATGCGATCCCAGAAACGAGGTCAAGGTCTTGACTCAAAACAGATCTCAAGTTATCAAGTGAACAGTAAATTTCATGTCAGTTGTCCTGTGACCTTGCAAATGAGGTCAAGGTCCAAAAATCACTGGACACTTACATGTATAAAAGGTACATCCCTACCAAGTTTGACACTAATCTGGCCAAAATTATTTAAGTTACAACCATTACAAGAAATTCCCATGTTAAACTTTCCTATTAAACTTTTTTAAAGATTTTCCAAAAAAGATAATAAAATATCCCAAAAATCACTGGAGCATGACAATTTGAACAAACTTGGTAGAGACTCACCCAAGTTACATTGCCACCAAGTTTGAAGTCAATCTGACTGACAGTTTCTTCAGAGAAGTCCAAAATGTGAATTACCATTAGAATGCCCATTGACTTGCATATAGCAGGGAGGCTACAAGTTATCAATAGAAAAGGTACATTTACTGACAAGTACCAGAATTGAAAAAATCTGCAAACATCAAGAATCCACAATCGACAGCAGTGCGACCTAGTCAACACCTTTCTTTGACACTTTCACAAGGAACATATCCACAAAGTTTCAGCTTAATTTTAGTGACGGTTCTGGAGAAGATGTCGAAAATAGCGAAAAACATACCCAAAAAAAACCCATAAAAAATTAAAAAAAAAAAAAAAAAAAAAAATGCAGTGCCACCTGATCAACAAATTAAGAACTAGGAGCCTCTAGGATTGTCCCTGTGTGATATCAAAGTAATCGGGTAAGTGGTTTCGCAGATTTTTTAAGGTTTGCCCCCCCCCCCCCCCAATAGAACAAAATACTTCATAAAAAATCGCTGGAGCGTGACCCTTTGAACAAACTTAGTAGAGACCCATCCAAGGTACATCCCTATAATAAACTTTGAAGTAAATCTGGCTGATGATTTTGGAGAAGTCAAAAATGTGAATTGTGGACAAACGGACAAAGGACCATCCTATAAGCTCAGCTGACTGACAAGTCAACTGAGCTAACAACAGCATTGATACACAACCTGAATTTTGCATCAATGTCCCACCAGAATTTTACAGTGAAGAATATAAAGTCTCTAAATCTATTGGTGCATGTAAAACATTCAATTTTAAAATCAATACACTTTACAAGTGGACAATATTTTCATTATGCGCATGGCACACTTTAAACATAGCATGTTACCATCACAGCACCTGGCAGAAGCAGGACTTGCCTCATTACGGACCCCTGCCTGAATGAGTCCAGCACTTCAAGTTGATCACAACCACTGCACATATCACACTAACTCAACTGCCTTGCTACAAGGATAAAATTTCTTGCTTTCCCTGTTCAGCACATGTGTGCAGCATATTATGTCATAATAAAAGCCAGGACTAAAAATCACTTCCATGTGCTGACTTGACTTAAATTTTTTTGTCATTGGTGAGCTATTAACACGTGAAATTTTTAGTAATTTTAGTATTAGTAATACATACTTACCTCTCAACCATCATATGCCAAGACCTCCGTGTCTGGGTCAAATGTCCAAGAAATCGAGTCGATTCACTTACTTGATTCCTGTGGCACTACCTCTCAGTTCCTCTGGAACTGGTCGTGACTCTTGGTGCACATACTCACCGTATCATCCCTCCTCTTTTGGAGAGTGGTCAGTGGACATCAGCTGAAAGAGGAAGCAGTATGGCGAGTATGACCACCATTTGCCGATAAACACACCCAAAAAGGAAGGTGTAATATGCTACTGGGATACTGCCCACATAAAATCACCGAGATCGGCAGCTTCGGGGTATTGAGGCCATTTACAGCTGTTGGATCAACTGGCCACAGGCCAGGATGGTAGGACAAACTGCCTGATATGGGTTGATTAGGTCAATTTAGCCCAAATGCCTTAGGCCGAGAAGCATGCAGACCTATAGACTGCTTCGGATCAGCCATGAGATAGAGTGGGGATCTCGCTTCTTCGAGCCCCCGAAGCGAGTGTTAATAGAAAAAGAGTCTTCCACATCCAGTACTTGAGGTCCACCTGTCAGGGCTCTTCAAGGAACTCAAAGGGCCACTTCTTTAACATAACTCAGACCAGCGGAAGGTCCCACTGTGGTTGGACCTGCCTTGCTGCTGGTCTGTGGGTGTAGAAGGATGCAATGAGCACCAACAGACGAGGATTGCTCCCAATGTGAATGTCGAGGACATTTGAAAAGGTTGAGATGGTTGGTCGGAAACCCTCCACTTTTCTCGAGCTCTTGCCAAAGACTTCCCAATGATAAAGCAGGAAGTTAGCAATGTGCGGAGGCCAAGGGTGGATTTCATTACTGGTGCACCAGTCAGAAAACACATTCCAACGAGCTGAGCAAACAGTTTGAGAAGACGATGGATCCTCTGTCGTGGATGTGCTGTGAAACAACCACTACGTGTGGAGGTTCAGCACTCGAGGGTTGCGGTCGAACACCCTCGTCCCTGGCTGCATCACAAGTTTAGGCCATGCTGGTAAATGATAAGTCAATCGTCCAGATACACATGAATGCGGACGGCAGACCAGTGCAGGTAAGCACCAACTGATTGCACAAACCAGGTGAATCAGCAGTGTCATGGCAAGGCCAAACAGAAGCTCCCCCGACTGGTAAACTTGGCCCGAGAATGGGAAACGCAGAAACTTCCTTGAAGTACATGTATCCACGATTGGCAGGTGGAGGAACTCGTCCTGGAGATCTAGTAACATCGTCACTCCATGGGCGGTCACCATCTGAAAAGATGGGACTTTAAGGTAGGTGTTCTGCGTCACCAGGTCTATGACTGGGTGCAATCCTCCGTCACACTTGGAGACCATGAAGAGTAAGTTGTAAAAGCCAGGAGAAAGCTAATTCTCCACTGGCTCTATGGCATACTTACTCTGAAGCATCTAGGAATGCAGGCCTATGCTTAGGGTCCCGCAGCAGGCGTTGGGATCCACAAGGGCTCAAGGCATGAAAAGCGGAGAGGCAGCCGCCGACCGGGCACTGTGCAGAGTATAAAGACATGGCAGATGGGAATCCTCAGACAGTTTGCTGGAGCATGAAAGAGTCAGGAGCCCTGAGACTTGCCCGAGATTCTTGCCTTTGCAGAAGCGCTGCCTGCTCTTTCCAGAGTGTCATGTCCAAGAGGAGGCACGAGCCCAGGGGCGAGTAGGCATGGTCTGAAATTTGCCACACTTTCTGGGGTGAGGTGCCCAAGGAAGGAAGAAAGTAACCGAACAGAGTCAGTCAACGCCTTCATGCGGGTCTGATCTGCCAAGCAGACCCAAAGGTCCTGTGCCCCACAAACAGCCTCCGCCATCTCTTCTCCAAACAGTGTTCCTGAGAAGAGCTGCCCCATTCAGGTTCTGCGCTACAACTGGTCAGGCAACTTCGCACCCAGGAGGTAGGCATCCCTCCACAACAAACTAAGGTTTGCCTCCATAGTGCAGGCAGTCCGAACCTGGTCATCAACAGCCTGCGCCAAGGAAGTCGCAAAGAGTGACACCTGGTCTAACCAATCTGGCACAGCCTCCGTGATGTGCACAGAGCCCAACGGTCATCCAGGAGAGATCTCAGAGCAGCCATCGAGACATCAGAGTACGCCGGGTTGTGAAGGATTTCGGCTGCCAAGCATCAAACTCTTACCAGTCTTAATCCACCAACAGTGGATGGAAAGGAAAGATCTGCTCCGGCACAGAATACCATCTCGCCTGAATGTCTGGGTTTGGAAGGAGTAGCCCTTGCCTAAGGTAGACAGATGTGGATGGCTCTACAGGAACCTGTGTGCTGTGAGTCTTAGCCATGAGCTGGTCAAAGTACTTGGCTAGCAAGGGCAAAACAGGAATGGGGGTACATTGCCACATGTCCTCCAGAGACAAGCCCTGAAAGAACAGTGAAACAGTCCCGAGCCTCTGCTCCTCTGGTGTGACCACAGCTTGGTCACCGACCAGGTTATAAATGCGAGCTTTGACATGGTCAAAGACCTGTGGCGGAGCTGGTGTGGTGTCCATGGGTGCGGAAGGCTTTTCCCCAGGCCCCACAGTTGCCAACAAGCTTGGCCGCGTATAGCGTGAATGACGTGAATGTTGAGTCTTCAACCTTGGCTGCGATCTGCAAGCAGATGCATCGGAAAACAAAAGCTCATCCTCCACTTTGGTGTCGAGGTCTGAAGACTCAGGACTCCTGAGGGGAGGGGTGAGAGGTGAGACCAAAAGCGTCATTGAAGAACAGATCATTCGCTGGATTGGAGCAGCTGCCTGTGACAGCAGGGGATCCGTCACCACGCCAGGCATAGGGGTAGCAAGGACTTCTGCAGAAGTCCTCGCAGCCTCAAATGCCACCACCGTCTGCTCAGCCCACATGAGGCTGGAGAGGAGGGCTTTCAGTAGACCAGTAGCAGGGGACACAGCAGCTGCCAACTGGCCAGTCTGCTTGCTGGAGGGGACCCGCTTGGTGTCCAGGAGACTTGGCCCAGCAACCACAGCTGCTGCCGACTGAGCAATTTGCTGGCAGGAGAGGAGCCTGAAGGAGTTCCAGGAACTCGCGAGCCTCGGGGCTGAGAGAAAGCTGCCTCAAGGCAAAAGCAGCAAGCTGCTCTGCCATCAGAGTCTGCTCAGGTTCGGCAACAGTGGCAGCAACAGCGGAAGAAGACAAAGTCTCCAACCTCAAACACTGTTCCTTGCAGAGCTCAAGTTCCACCTGTCTCTCAAGACAGGGTACCTGGCAGGAATGACGGAGCAAGTGGTATTGCCAGCTGCTCGCTTATGGGGGGGAGGGGGGGGGAGCCGCCAAAGGTGCAGGAAGCAAAGCCAACACTGTGAATGGAAGAACTGCAGGTTGCACTTGGGTCATTAGAGGGGCCACCACCGCCGGGGCCAAAGACCCACTACCAGCAGAAGGTGCCACCAGACTTGGGTGTCCTCCTTCTATCTCCAGCATGCCTGGACTTATGATCTAAGCTCTCAGTACGGGGAGCTCGGGAAGCTTGTCGAAGCACCGGTGGTTTTCTGGACATCCTGCACTTACAGTCTAAGTGCTTGGACTCGCCAAGGTTCCGGAATGCCCGGACGGGAACCTGAAGGTTTCTGGTGTAGAGACATCTGCCACTTGATGCTGTGGACAAACCACACAGGTACGTTTACGCTTCTCAAGTGGAGTTGCTGGTGAAGAGTTAACAGAGTCAGATTTAACAGCAGGGCATTTCATAGCTATAGCCTGCGGCCTACGCCTGGCATGAATACTTTTCATCCATGCCTGCTCGAAGAGCAGCCATTTGTCTTCTCCCCAATCCTCACAGTATTTGCATGTTTGCTCCTGAGAGCAAACTTGACCCAACTGGAGGTGACAACCATAGCAATGCTGATCATCCCAGGCTGCAATATAGTGGTTCTGTGTGCCCAATTCTACCCATGATCCAACAAGGATGAGGACAGAGTGGTCACTGGATCAACACCAATCGCTTGCTAGTGAAAGGTAGCAATTGCCTAATGTGTACTGTCTTTCTGCTCTCTGCAATCTGTACGTCAAAACACCATCTAGAAAATTTGGGTTTCAAGCCAGTGTATTAGCTCTACTCCCAACTATACTCGTCAAAAAAAGAAACTTATATTGTAAAATAAAGTAGATTAGACTTTTTTGTAAGCCATATACAGCCAAAATAGTTGGTCCAAAAGTTAGTCATGTGGCCTCACCTTAGTTATGTAACGCCAATTTCACAAAAGTGACAGATTTTGTTTACATAAGATGAAGCAACACAATTGAAGTTCCTGTCTTAAAAATGGAACAAGAATCTGCCATGCACTAGATCAAACCAGTGTCATTTTGCTCCTGTTCTTTGTGGCATCAATAATGACCCAGGTGATCACCTGAGACACCAGAAATCCTATAAACTGCCATCTTTACCAGCCCCTACATGGAAACCCATCAAGTTACCATCATGCCAAGACCAGGGGATAATTTGTCTACAGTGGCCAGCTAAGTCACCAGACTTGAGCCCCATCGAGCATCTGTGGGATGTACTTGGGAGACGTGTGAGGCACCATTTGAGGGAGACAAGTTCAGCAGATGATTTGAAAAGACTGTTGGAGGACCAATGGAATGCCATTCCACAGACTCTTATAAACAAAGTAGTGAGAAGCATGCAAAAACGCATTGAGGAGTGTACCCCAGAACATGGAGGTTACACCCATTACTAAACTTGCAAGATTTGTCTTTCAACCTCACTGCCTTTTGTTCTAAGGTCCAATGAACTATAGCAGCAGCAACAACCATTTTTCATCGAAACATATGAAAGACATTATGCTTCATTAATATACATTTTTTTTGGCCTCTAGAGCATAAAGAAATAAAATAATGTTTAAGTGTATTCTCATATAAGTTTCTTTTTTTTGGATGAGTATATTTCAGAGGTATTGGTAGGACAGATATAAGCTATTTAGGTCTCTGAAGAGTCCCAGACCACTAAGAAATGATTTTCCACAGAATAGAACATGCGTAAAGCACTGAACCAACTGAGTGTGAAGCGAAGCTCACAGTGCTTCAACTTGAAAGAGCAAGCCAGTAATGGCACCTAAAAGAGGAAGGATGATATGGGAAGCATGCGCACCAGCAGTCACCACTAGTTCCAAAGGAACCAAGGGATGGTGCCACAGGACAGTCAGGTTCTCAGGAATCAAGTGACTGAACTCAACTGAATTTCTTGGGCTTTCGACCCAGACACAGAAGTCCTGGCAAATGGTGGTTGAGAAGTGACGTTACGAAACTAATTGAATGTACAATTAGCCATGTTCACATGTAATTATCAGCTTTTGTGTTACACAATCAGGTTATGTGCATTATGGAGAACAGATAACTGTATATCTGGATTTTACTGGGCCTAGCATCATTTTTACTTCTTGTTTTTGACGAGTCAAAGTTATTGACGAAACTGCGATTGGACATACAAACTGGACATACATACAGCTACTTTGTCAGGTCAGGGAAACACCAGATAGTATGGAAATATTTGTAATTTTTTGAAAGCCCATATCAACACCCGGAACAGAGCCATGACTGATAAGATCTGCATTCTATCATATTCATATGACAGCACTGTGTCATTCCAGGATAACAACATTAATAAGACCCAAGGGATACCAAGGCATAGTTCAACTTGGCACTAAAACATGTCAAATCTGCACATGCATGGTGCTACAAGTCACAGTTTTGCTGTGCTAAGCTAAAACGCTATTTACATAATTACCTCACTCACTCTTGACATCGATGGCGAGGATAACCTGTCACTGTCACCATCTGGACTTTGGAGCATAAGGTCAGACAGTGGAGGAGAGAAAGCAGCCTTCCTAATATTCTCCATTGCCTCCAGCAGTACTTGAGAACCAGCAATCTTGCAGTGGAATGTGTGCATGGCACTGTTCACGTCTTTCACTGTGAAAAGATCCAAGCCACCTGACTGGCTTCTGTTTGTGACCACATCTGCAGGTGCATCATTGTCATCAAGACATGAATTATTCATGTTATTGTCATGTTCAGTTTTCACAGGTGGCCTTTGTGCAAATGCAATGCTATGATGAACAGCTGTGATTTGTCTAATTGTCCCTGGAGATGAAATCATGTCAGCAGAGTTTGCCTTTATCTTTATGCTTTGATCGGGATCATCTTCATTTGCTTTGGCAAGACAGGAATCCTTGATGTGTTTGTCTCTGTGATAATGTCTCCAGTGTTTCTTCTGTTTCTTCAACTGGTTAGATAATGATTGATCTTCCAGTCCCTCTGCACATACAGTGGCACCTGTGCAGTTAGTGGCCATGATGCTATCCTCTGGTTGTGGCATTTCTTTTCTGTTCAACCTGGATACAGATTCTAAGGTCTTTATTCCTTGGTCTCTTGCTTCATGTTTCTGCATGCAGTCAGGTTTCTGTCTCATTTCCCTGTCTTTTGAATGCTTCTTCATAGTTCCCAGACAAGTTTCACAAGAAGGAGTCTCAAACATATGGCTTGATAGCAGCTTATTATCAGCATAACTGGGACAATTTACAGCTGTAACCATAGAATTATCATGATTATGTCTTGCAGCTTTTGTTGGAGATGGTTTCCTTGTATACCTGTGTCTGGTTCTGTGAGATTCCTTTCCGAAAGATCTGGTGATTGGTTCACTGCCTTGGCAAGATCTTGTAAAACGTCTTGTGCCAGTGCTCTGTTCTGCGTGTGGCCCACACCCAATATCTGTCTTTGGTGATATGATCCATGGTGATGTACCTGTGAATCCTTTCATGCCCTCACTGATATGGTCATGCAAGCGTCTACGGCCTCCATAGGTCTTTGTAGGAGGTGGAAATACAAATCCCTCTTCTACAAAGACTCCTTTCTGGTCAACTCTTCTGAGTGTAAATGCTGGAGACTCTACATCCCTTCTGTCTTCTGACTGATTGCATAGCTCCATACTACTTTTTGTTTGTGGTGTTGCTGTGTCTTTTGGTTCACAACATTTAGGATCAGCCATAAAATGATTCAGTTTCTTTTCTTCCTGTGCTGTATTTTCTGTTGGAGATGAGCATTCCGGTACTTCATTTTCATTAGAGTCCATGTCATTGCCATTCAAATTCTGTTTCTTGCTATTTCCATTTGTGAATATTAGATACTCAGGTGTAACTATGGAAACTTTGTCTATGTCATGTTCCAGCACTTTGGTATATAACAGTGTACTGCTGTCATCACAGATTTGTTCTTTTCCTGTCATTTCCAAAAGTGCAAGTCTTGATTTCTCTGACGAAAGCCTGTCACTTCTTCTTGGAGCTTGAAGACCACTCACATTCCCTCCAGACCTTTGTACTGCTGCAGGTTTTGAATCAGTTGAGGTGGTTCTCCAACAGTTTTCTTTTCCAACAGGGTCTTTTTCCTTTTTTGCTGACCTTGGTGATTTGGGCAATTGTTGAAGATGAGAGAGTACAGAAGTTGGTAGGGTGTTGTCATCAAATGAGCTCTTCCTTTTCCTACAGTCTGCATCATTGGATATCCAGGATCTTGATCTTGTAATTCTATCTGATGAAGTGATCGTCTTTTGCTTGGCAGAACCATTACATTTTGAGTCAGTGGGTTTGTTCTCTTGCAGGCGACTTCTTGTCACTGGCCTTGAACAAGGCACTTCTTTGGGGCTCTGTTTTGGACGCCTTTTAGGACTTAGCATCTCGGTGAGTTTCATCTTGGCAGCATCTAAAACCTCTTCTGGGATAAGCATTGTTTCTGATTCTGATGATTCTCGCTTTTTGGGGGTACTTTTTGCTTTCTGCATGGCTTGCCAAACCACTTCCTTCTCATTCTGTGGTGTTCTAAATCCATTGTTGGCTGTGGAGTATCCTTCAGTGAATGAACCAAGGTCCTGATCTGAATTGTCTATATCTTCGTTCTCCTTGAGCTGATGTTGGTTAAAATGTAAACTACTTTTGTCTCGTTTTCTTGACAAACTGTTGATGAGGTCATTGCCATGAAGCTGACTCAGTTGATAGTCCCTCTCTTCATCACTGTCTAGCTCAAAGCTAGGGTTGAGTTTCTCATTTTTCAGAGACAAGTTTAATGACAGACACTTTTTACTTGTAACTTTGTCACGGGTTACTACCCTGGGCTTCTGTGCCTTCACTCTAGGAGCTGCAGGCTTCTTATGCTCTTTGGAAGCCTTCTTCCTTTTAAATGGAAGTTTTCCTGGAGAAATACTTTTGTATGCAGGACTATCTTTTGTGTTGTGTAAATCTTTATCATCATCTGGAAAATCATAGACATGGTAAAGGGATGATCTACCACCATCCAGCTTCAAAGTGTCCTTTGCAGGCTCAGATGGTGAGGCAGGATATCTTTGACCTCTGCTGCCATTTACTGTTGCTGTTGCTGTGTGGGTGGTGTCTGAATCAGCCGGACATTTAGGGGAGCCGTCTTGAATGCCTCCAAAGCTCACTCTACATTTCTGCTTCTTCCGTTTATCATTAGACCTGGAAGAAAAAGTCCAAATAAGGTTCAGATGTTGTATTATCTGTACATGTTCCTGTTGTGGTGCCCTGAGTACATACATTTCCATAAATCATATCACTTTAATCCAAAATTCCCACATTCTCAGTGTGTCCTGGTACATTCCAGAGCACATCCATGCACGGTATTAAATTTAACATCCTCTACCCAATGATGCAGCAGAAATGTCTTCCTCATGTGGACTAACAAAAAATGGTTACCAATTCACATAAATAACTAATAAAGAAACAAGAGGGCTGTGGGAACAGCCTGTTCTCAGCTGACCTTGAAATTGAACCCATAATAAATCCCACTCGAGGGTTTCCGCCAGAATAAACAAAATTTAGGATACGGCAAAGTGCCAAAGGCATGTCACATGCTGAAGCCATATCCCTGAGTGGGGGATGAGGGATGGGAGGTGTCTGAGGGCCCTTCCCCAGAAAATCTTTGAAATCTAGATGCTCTAGAATCAATTCTATGGGACTTCTGGTTGCTAAGGGATCAAGAAGGCTTTGAAAGTCTTAATTCTTAGCCCCAGAATGCTACAGCTTGCATCATTTTGCATGTTACTTTCAAATATTTTAAAGTACAGAGCCTTACCCTGAGAAAATTTTTGGGCTCGGAACTTTACCAATTTTACCCTCTGGCAGAAACCCTGCACTCTTGTCTAGGGAACGAAGATTTTCGAAGAGAAGTCAAAACTGAGTTTCCATAGCAATCCCGATTGACTTACATGGTAATCAATAGCAATGCTTCCACTAACTGACAGGTGCCCAATATTTTTTATTTTTTAAAAAGGTTAAAAAATCAGGGATCCAGAGTATCACCAGCTACTGTATAATTTAATTAATCCTCCCACAAGCTGCATTTCAACCAAGTTTCAGAACAATCTGAGTGATAGTTTTGTAGGGAAGTCAAAAATGGAGAAAATACACAAACATTTGTACAAAACTAGAAATCAACTACAATGCCATCTGCAGAACAAAATAAGGTTTGGGGGTCCCCAGAAGTGTCTGTATGCAATTTCAAAACAATTTGCTGAGCAGTTTTGGAGAAGATTTTGCAAAATAAATTGACAAAAACCTTCAATGAAGAGATGCCAATGACTTTTACAGATTTTGTGTGAATTTTCACCAAATTACCTGAAATCTATGTACCTCCTGTTTCATCAAGTTTGAGCTGTTATGACAAAATTGAGAATTTACTTTAAAGAAAAGGCAAAATATATGTACCTATATTCAGGTAAAATCCTGAATAGTGGCATTTCTGTAAATCTAAAAATCAATGGAGCATGAATATTCAAGAAACTGGGTAGAGACCTACCCAAGGTACATCCCCACCAAGTTTATAGTGAATCTGGTTTATGGTCTTGCAGAAGTTGAAAATTATGTGAATTTCCATCAGTGGAAATTCTTTGTAATCCCCATTAACTAACATGGTAATCAAAAGGAATGCACACATAAACTGACAAGTATCCAAATTGTTAAATTTGTTAAAAATCAGGTATCCAGAGTATCACTACCTAATGAATGACTTTGTTTAACCCTCCCATGTGCTACACTTACACCAAGATTCAGAACAATCTGAGTGATGGTTTTGGTGAAGAAGTCAAAATTAGGAACTATACACGAAATTCATAAAACAAGATGGCTTTGATGAGCACATGCTCAACAGACCTATGATGAACAGAGCAAAGTGATCTTAGCCCACCTTGATAGTAAATGAGATTGAAACTACCATAACTATAATATGAAAGAAAAAAATGTAACTTATCGGTTCAGCTGGACATAAATTTTTTAATTCATTGGAGAGTATAACCTAGACAGTAATGGGGACTCGACATATAAAAATTATTGGTGTAATGATAAGAGGCATTTGGGTTCAGCAAAACAATATCTTAATTTTATGTTAGGAAGAAAATATTTACAAATCAAATGTTGTGTTAAAATATAATTCTTGCATAAGAAATGTATCCTTTGCATCTACAGCCATAGTTTGGCAGGTAATCACTCAGACAATAGCAACAGGTAGCTGATGCACTAAGAGGTGTCAAAAACAATGCTGCCAGCCCCAGACACAGGGTATAGTGTCACACTGGCCCTGTCCATAAGCTGTCATGCACTAATCACAGTGTCGGCATTGCTGTCTTCTGCAACTATTATAATTGTGATTGAATTCTATGTAAATTTAGAAATTAACTCATTGTCCTCTCCTTATGTTTTATAATCTGCCTTCTAAATAACTTGAATTCTGTCAGTTAATGTTGACTGTTTCTGTCATGGTTTCAAGAATGGCATTTAAGTTGAGTTGCCAGGTGCCAAAATGTTTATGTTATGTGTTGCCTGTCCAGACTTATGTTTGAATTTTGTGTCACTGTGGAGAATATCACCTGTACACATGCATGCATAAGTACTGGGGTCTTGCTGACACAGAGACAGAGACTCTCCGTACATTGGAGCTGCGGTATCCTGAGGAATAAAGATTGAGAGCAATTTATTGAATAAATGCTGTGTTGGATGGTCATTCTACAAGGATCCCTCAGTCTACCCCAGCGAGTGCCTACCAGAGCTACGTTCCCCCTGACACCCCCACGCTTACCATAGATGATAAGCGTGACCGCTTGAACAAAGTTGGCAGAGACCTTAGCATCAATTGTACCCAAAGTACATCAAGTAAATCTGGCAGATAGTTTTGGAGAAGAAGTCGAAAATGTGAATCGTTGATGGAGGACGGATGGAAGACCATGAGATAAAAAACTAAGTCCAGATATTAATTTCTTTTTAATCTGCTGGGGTTCCTCTAGACCACTTTTTTGACATTTATACCAAGTTTGAGGTGAATCTGGTAAATACTGCTAATGGAGAAGTTGAATATGTGAATTGTAGATGACGGACGTTAGATGGACCGAGTACTAGTCTTTAGTCATAACAAAAGCTTAGCTTAGCTAAAAAAAAAAAAAATAGCAGTCACCTGAACATTGAAAAATTATGATCTGGGGGTCCCCAGAAGTGTCCCCATGCAATTTCAAAGCAATTGGATGAGTGGTTTGGGGGATTCTTTCAGATTTTGCCAAAAATTTGAACAAAAAATATGATTAAAATCTAAAGGTCTAGGGATCCCTAGAAGTGTCCCTTTGCAATTTGCAAGCAATTGTCTTTAATTGGCAGTTTTGGAGAAGATTTTTGAACAAAAAAATTCATAAAGAATTAAAAAGTCATTGGACTGACCAAATTTGGCAGAGACCCACCCAAGGTACAGTACTATTGTGACTAGAAATGGGTTCCCCATCAAGTACAACAAATCCTCACTTGACAAGCAGAATCATCTGTATATATATTCGCAAAATCTGATGGGGGTAACACAAGTTCCCTTGTTGTGTTTCGAGCGTCATTAGCGCGCTGACTTCCAATTCAACTTATTTGTACACAAAGAGGTAATGGAACCAAGTGCAAAATAGTGTGATTTTACAGTTTTAGCATATATTTTTACCTATGCATTCTTAGGCACTTATGCTTTATTTGCGTGTGTTTTCCAGAAAGGTTTATATGATTGACAAAATGTTGAAATATTTTATGTAGACATCTTACTGCCACATAAAAATACTGAATTTAATATGGTCTATGCATAAGTTAACCAAGCGGGGAAACCCGAGCGGAGATTCCGATGTCAGAGCCAGGCGCGCACAGGCTTCTGGGTACCTTGTGGGCCACTCAGTCTTACCGCACAGGCTACAGCGCTACTGAATACAGCAAGTAACGAGGAGTGAAACACGGACCATGATTTCTTAAAAAAAAAACAGAATCTAGGGAGGCTGAAAAAGTATTTGAAAGACAAAGGAATATCAGTTGATGGAAAGAATAAAGTGGCACTTTTATTTTTGATATTTGTCAGTTTGACGTTTCTTCCTAGTATCAACAATGTCATTATAGCCCACTACACAACAGTCAGTGGTGGTTTACCATGATAATTCACCTTGTCACTCAACGTTGTAATTATCAATGCTTTCCGTACTCCCTCCGACAAAGATCTACAATGGTAAACTTCTATACACCTCCTGTATTTGGTCCATTTCCTGCTTTTTTGTTCATGTTGACACAAACAAGATTAGTGTCCGCCATCATGCATTATCGTGACCACTTTTGAGAAGGTGCATAGTGTGCCATCTGGTAGCAAAAAACCAGCCTGCATGCCTTGCTTTCGTAATGGGACAACTGCCGGGGTTTTCCCCCTTGCTGAACTTATGCATAGACCTATTAAACTGATGGATAGTGTACCTTGTTGGATGCACATTTTGCACTCTAACAGTTGAAAATTGGCAAAGCAATGTAAAAACCGGGTAAAATTGCCCTTGTTTGTCCCTCTGTAGGACTGGATCACTTGTAGTTAGCACAAGGTGACTGGTAGTTCAGAACTTCATTCACGTCAGTAAAATGCTTTGTCATTGGCTAAGTGTGACTGCAATGTGGTTAATTTATACCAAACATTGCTGTTTCAAAGAAATAGAAATGTCATTCAAACGACTGTTTCTATTGGCTGATGGTGATGTAGTAAGATCATCATGTGACCTATTGGAATAATTAACACTAAAGATTAGTCACGTAGACCAATAGGAGCATGGAGATTTCCCAAACGATCATTTCCGCCTGGACTTCCACCCAGGTCTCCACAACATGCCTTTGGTGAAAGCATGCATGGATGCAGGGCATGATAAAAGTGGCAAATCTGGCTCTCTTGATGCTGTTTATGTGTAAAAGGAAAGGAAGGGTATTCACAGTACATTTGGCACCGATGAAGGCAACGTCTTGTGCCGGGACTCTATTTGCACATTGAAAGCATTGTTTTTGCCAAACATATCAGTTTTGCCTTCAATAAATCTAACCGATAATTGTAAATAACTTGTGAAACAAGCATGATCATAATATTTGACGCTGTGAAAGTCAATCACATGTGGTAACAATCATTTTAAACAAATTACTGCAGAATAAATATATGCAATGTTAGAGATGTATCGAGTACTATAATAATATGGGTATTACCATGACTGGCACTGGGGGACCACAAATGTTCAGGACTGCATATCAGATTCAGTGTTAACATGATTATGTAACAGCAACAGGAGTGCTGTGATGAACGCGCTTTTCTCCAAGCTCACGTAAATGAGCTTATGTCTGTCCCATTCCTGCGCTGAAAAATCCTGACATCATACAAAGTAGCAAACGTAATTTGAGCATGACAGCAAGCACAGAAAAACCTAAGTGAATGAGAGTATTGTCAAAAAATTATTCTAATCACAACTGTACATGCCCATCAAATTTGATGGTTGAAGGTTTTGGAGAAGTCAAAATGTGAACTCTGGACAGATAAATGGATAGATGACAGATGATGGACCATACTATAACATCAGCTGACTGACAAGTCAGCTGAGGTAAAAATATGAAAACATGGAGTAGCAGAATAGAGTTGTACTGATGGAGTCAGAGCTGTACAGTATTTTTATATGATAGATTTCCCAGTAATGAAGGTAACTGATAAAAGTTGAATGTCAAATTTGACTGAGGTCCACCAGATAAATGTTGAGGTACTAGTATTTAGATCATTACATGTATAAAAAGTATTTGAAAGTGGCAAAAAGAAATTTTGTTAGTCATATGGCCACAACACTTTATATACCAAAGTGGTGGGGGTTTTGATACAGTACTGTTGTTTCCAAGATACTTTATTCTTATATATTGCAATTTTCTGGACTGACAGTATGTTTTATACCTGACCAATATTCCTGGCTGTGAGCACAACACAGCTTCACCTTCTACAACTTCTGGTGGCTTCAGAGCAAATGCTGACCAGTGTTGGCGGCTGGCGTATGTGTTCTTGCCAAATTTTACAGGTGTAGCAATGGAAGATGGATCGTCTTGAAACTGCCACAAGTCTCCATCATCTCTTTGTTCTATGGGTACATCTTGTTTCTGTTGAGTTTCAGACAGTGTACTCGATTGTTGTGAAGCATGCGTCTTCCAGAGGGACAATTTTGTCCACATACGGGGTCGACCTGGGGTCATCACTCTAGCAAATGAAAATGAGCAATTACATGTAAGTTAAATCAGTCTGTTGGTAGAGTGCATTCACATAATTAAATTGCTACCCGGAAAATTTTGTACATATCTCATTAATCCAGTTACTGAATGGGATCATGTGTTACAAATCTTCCCATGTGCAGCCTTTTTTTCCATGTTTTAAGACACTATGTTGCAGCTGTGTATCCAGATTTATTTTACAATCTTCAATTATGCTACCTTTGAGTATGAACTTTACAGGATGAACGTTACTTCAAAGTACTGAGGGTAGGCATGACCTGGATATGGCCACCCCGTTGCATCACCTGGAGCTGGCACAATCTGGTTGGAACATGCATTAAATTCATTGTATGTAGCTCTATCAAGAACAAATTATATTCGTTAGCACTACCAAGTTCTCATCAATTTTGCAAAAGACCACATAAAAAAATTACCTTGTTTATCATCACTAGTTTTCCAAACAAGAGGGCTGTGTGAACAGCCCACATTCAGCTGACCTAGAGATAAATCACACTTACAAGTGGTAACTGTGATTGTGAACTTGGGACAGGACAAAATAGGTAGACACTTATCAAAGGTATATCCCTACCAAGTTTGACACAAATCTGGCCAAAATTATCTAAGTTATAACAATGGCAAGAAATTCTCATGTTAAACTTTTCTATTAAAGCTTTTTTTTTTAAAGATTTTCAAAAAAAAAAAAAAAAAAAAAAATCATGCAAAAATTAAAAAAATTAATGGAGCATGACCATTTGAACAAACTTGGTAGCGACCCACCCAAGGCATATCCCCAGCAAGTTTGAAGTAGCCAACCATTTTTGAGAAGTGGAAAATATGAATTGTGTATGGACAACGGACAGATGACGGATCCTCACAAAAGCTCAGTTGACGGACAAGTCAGCTGAGCTAAAAGTAATGAGGAAGGGAGGAATTTTTTTTTGCTTTGCTGTAATGCCAAATTCAAAAGTGAAATCATGTGACACAAAAATAGTCCCTCACTGCTGTGACAAGAATGCTGTAATATAATTCTCTTGATCAGCGCTAGAGGCGCTGATCGCTCAAGGTATTAACTGAAGCTTCTGTCAGCAATCTTTTTTTGCAAATATGTACAAATAGTTTTTATTTTTAAATTGGTGTAACATTTAAAAAAAAAAAAAGATGCATTGATGATAAACCGGGATACTTTATTTTTCATGTGGCCTGAGATAAAAGGTTACTTTTATTGAAATATGAATGAGCTTGACCTGTATGTTAAAGGTTACCTGACACCTTATGTGCACAATACACAATGGTTTCTTTCATAGAATGCAGACTTGCCCTTTTTTTCTAGTTTGATCCTGTCAACATGAAAAGTATGTTTACATGTATGTGACCTGAAAACTCATTTGTATTTAAACAGGTGCAACAATGCAATCTAGGTTGACTTACAAACCAAACAGGCTGTCAGTGAATATAACCTATTCAGGGTTTAAAAACAATTAGCAATAACAAAAAATTAAAAACAATATAGCTATTATCAAGGGATCCCAAAAGTCTTAGACATATATGAACCACTGAGTAACTAGTTGCAAAACAGCAGTATTTGAGAAAACTGTTAGTTATAAAATTTGTGTACACATATTCATTATAGGCTGCACAAAATGACGAGCTGTAATAGAGAACTACAAAGGAAGATGTGCTTGCATGCAGATCTGCCTGTCCCTTCAAAAGTCATAAATATGGCAGGATGAAAATTTTAAAGGTCCAAATGACCTTGACCGTTGATCTTTAGAGGTTACATGTAAATTAACATAATATGCAGTGTTGCAATACCTACAATTCTGGTCCAACATGATCAAAATCAGATAAAAATTGACAAAGTTATGGCTAAAACAAAATTTCAAATGGTAAAATGACATTAAACATTGACCTGTAGAGGCCACATGTAAATTAAAAAAATGTGCAGTGTTCCAATACCTACCATTTGAGACCAACATGACTAAAATTGGATGAAAATTGACCAATTGATGGCTAGATGAAAATATCAAAGTTCCAAATGATATGATCTTTGACCTTTAGAGGTCCGGTGATTTACCAAAATATGCAGTGTTGCAATGCCTACAGTTTGGGTCCAACATGGTTAAAATTGGATGGAAATTAATGGAGTTATGGTTGGAAGTAACTGACAAAAATGTGAAGTGATACAAACATATTAATGAAAGTGTGTGTGTCAACAAACACTTTTATGTTTTTCCTAAAGCTCTTTATTCTTTCTTTATAATTTCTTCTTAATTCTTTACCAGTGAATTTGTCTGACACTATTATATGTATAAAAACTTCAAACTTGGCATGATTGGACCTTCATCTAAGGAGTTTTGCCTTTATGTGCAGAAGAATGAATATGTTTAAAATTATGCAAATTAGGGGCTTTTGAATTTTTAAATCTTGAATATCTTCAAATGTTAAATAGATATGTCATTCCAACTTCTACCAGAGGGTTAATGACCACTGCACATCCATTGAATTTAAAACAAAAGTTGTAGTAATTTAAATTATGCTAATTAGCAGCATTTGAAATTTTAAATCTTGAATATATATATATCTTCAAGACTACTGTAGTATAGATAGAGACGTCATTTCAACTTCCACTAGGGGTTTATTGACCATTATGCATGTAATGAATCTAAAACAAAAGGTGTAGCAATTTAAATAATGCCAATTAGCAGTATTTGAAATTTCCAATCTTGAATATCTTCAAAACTATAATAGATAGAGATTTCATTACAACTTCTACTAGGGGGTTGTTGACCATTGCACACCTAATGAATTAAAAACAAAAGTTGCAGCGACCTTATTATTCTTAGAAATAGCACCAATGGAAATTTTGAATCTTGAATAACTTCTAAGCTATATAGTAGATGAAGATGCCATTCCAACTTCTACTCCTATGTTATGGACTAGTATGGATCTGATGAATTGATAATGAAGGCTGCACAATTTTAAATTGTGCAAATTAAGGCATTATCTGGAATATCTTCAAAAGTACACACACAAGACAGATTTGTTAGCGCTCTGATAGATGGTGACACCTGGTGAGAGACATAAAAATGCAATAGAGTCTGAAGGCGACTCTGTCATAAAAAATATAATAGAACTGACCTACGGTATCATTAACTTCCATTTATATCTTCTATGACTGTGTAGCTGATTGATCCAGTTAAATGAAGTGAAATGGAGCAAATTCAGTTTCTGGGTGTATGTATACATGCATTGGATCTGAAATGGGGCTGAGACTAGGCATTCCTAGTCTCAGACTGGGGCAAGGCCAGTTGTCTAGCTAGCAACAGACCAGGCATGTTGATGAAAATGAGACCATAGGGTAGGGCACGGTGGAAGATGTAGTGTGGTTTTGAGTTATATGTCGTCTTTAACTGGAAGAAATACATGTACATGATTAGGTAACAAGTGAAATCCAAGGAGGAGCTTCATATACATGTGCACAACCACTGGTAAAAAGTCAGGTGGGGCCACCCCTCCATCTCCCTCCTCACTAGGTACCTCAGCTGTGACAGAGCTGTATTTTTAGATGTTGAATTAGTATGCGTAAAAGTTGCATAACTTCTGTATGCACACTGGCAGGTTGTTCCTGCATCAAATCAGGGAGGTGTATGAGAGGAAGAGGGCACTTGCGGCCGTCCTTTCAAGCTATGTGTGTCTCGGTGTTGTTACTGCACTTTCTGAGCACCCTGTGTTTATTTTGCCGTCGAGGGCCAAAAGGGCCACACTGCCCATGCTCATTCTCCAAGCGGAACACGCACGACCACGGCAAAAGGTAAACATTGGTGATCTAGATTCGCCCGGCGCTGCACCAGCGGCACATGCAAAATCACACATAGGGTTTCAGTCATGCTGCTACCGTAATGTATCTGGTATCACTTGAAAAAACATTTTCTCTTTACGAAATACACAAAAGTGCTTGACAAATAAACAAATTTAGCGGCCAGAATCGGAAAAATTTAACACTCTGGTTACTTTTTCTTCGGCCAGTGCCACACATTAACTACTACAGTAACTGTACCCCACCATCATTACCAGATACATGTGCACCGGCTCAATAAGGAGCCTTTGCTGCTTATTTACAGTGATGTTTGCATGTTTATTTCATTAATACCAAGCAAATCCTAAAATTGGTGGAGTTTGCACGTTAATTAGACAATTTCGCGTACTTCATCAAGACAAACCAAAAGTGCCAATCCAATGACCAAACTTCGTACTTTGCAACTATACAACTAGTTCCCATGCCTAAATCTCCCTCAGCTAGTTTTTAGAATGAAAAGTCGGCTACTTTCAACAGTTTTGTCGCATTTTGTGGACAAGCAAACACAAACAAATCGTAGCGCCCAAACTGAATCGTCATTTTCTACACAACAGCGTACATCGAACCACCGCAAAATTACACAAAAGAAAGTTAACACATGCTTGTCTATGACGCAGATCAAGAATACTGATAAGTTATGTTCAATCAAGGTGAAATCCGTGTATAAAATTTGTTTACAACGTGCTGCACAATTTGACCTTGAACCAAAATGGCGCTGTTCACACGTCTTCTCGTCAGATACCGTCCTTCCAGCTGGGCAAGCTGCCAAGACCGCGAGACTTTGGGTGAGCAGATTAACTCTTTCATGTCTACTCGCCTGGAACCTTTGAAGTGGGCAAGTGCCCTCTCCCTCTCATACACCTCCCTGTTGTTCATAACTGCTCACTACTGACTTCTGAACACTGAACTCTTTTCTTTAGTCCCAAAGCCACAAATGAACCTCCCACTCCAAATATGTGCTTTCTCCGTGTTCTCTGTGAGCCTGGCCGCTAAATTTGTTTATTTGTCAAGCACTTTTGTTTATTTCGTAAAGAGAAAATGTTTTTTCAAGTGATACCAGATACATTGCGGTAGCAGCATGACTGAAACCCTATGTGTGATTTTGCATGTGCCGCTGGTGCTGCGCCGGGCGAATCTAGGTCACCAATGTTTACCTTTTACCGTGGTCATGCGTGTTCCGCTTGGTAGTGTGGGAGAATGAGCTTGCGCAGTGTGGCCCTTTTCGCCCTCGACGGCAAAATAAACACAGGGTGCTCAGAAAGTGCAGTAACAACACCGAGACACACATAGCTTGAAAGGACGGCCGCAAGTGCCCTCTCCCTCTCATACACCTCCCTGTGAACAACCAGTTGCCTATTAAATAACATGTAAACATTTAGGACTGAAAAAAACATGTTCAGAAGTGAGAGGTGTTCACTATAGTTGGAGGTGTTGGGTAGTGGAGGTTTTATAATTCAAAGTACAAACTAAACTTGATGCCAAACCAATTTTTGCAAGACAGATTGTACACACATGGTAATATTCAGGAACTTTCAGTTCTAATTTGTCGGGAGTGAAATTTTAGCCTGTTTGGAATAGGCCTATTGAAATTGAGGCATTTAGATCCCAAGACAGCATACATGTAGTTCTTGCAATCGGGTCACAAATTGGCATAACATATATGCTTATGCATAAAACTGCATAAAACTCACCTGGCACATGGTTTGTAGGTTTCTCTCTCAGCAGCAGATAACTGGCTCCAACGACTTGCTATTTTATGTTTAATCTGACCTTCTGACAGAAATGGATACTTCAGAGACAACTGACATTTTTGATCACTGAAAAATGACTTGAAAGTTGATGTGTTCCTCGACAAGAGGCCTTGGCGTCTTGGAGTGCAGATAACATCAATGTTAGTGTAATTACAGACGTCTGCCATGGCAGCTGCTCATACTGCAAAATATGAATCATGTCTATTTATTAGCTTCACAGGTGTATCCACACTTGCATGATATCAGTCACATTGAAGCCTCTCCACTCTTAACCCTTTCCTGCTCAAATCATCCAAAAGCACCCAGATGTAAATTACTGTTTACATCAACATCTTTTACTTAAATTTTTTGTCACCAAAAACATTTTTGCTGAAATTTGTATACAAGACCATTAATGATGATACACCCCAGGTCAACATCTTAACCCTGGTTAAGATTTGGGTACAAGGCACCCAGTGCCTGCCAAGGAAACCTATTGACACAGTTCATACTCTGACCAGGAATGGGTTAACATGTCTAGATCTAGATGTCTTTCCATGCCTGCCTCTTATGATTTCTGCTTGTATGTTCAACAACCTTGCTTCCGAATCCTTCCATATAAATATCTTTCACATCCCTGAGTGTTTGCGGTCTTATATCAAAAACTGCATATATATATATATATATATATATATATATACACCGCATTTATCCTGATAGTAGCACATGCCCTAATAGAAGCACCCCCCCCCCCCACTTTCAATCCAAGTGGTCTAGATTCAAAATCAAGATTTTTCCTGTAATTTAGCCAAGATGATACTTCCAAATGAAAAATTAAATGTCACTGCAGTATATTAATGTTATCTAACACATAAATGAACTGTTAAAGATTTAAATCAGGCCAAGCCCATCCTGCAGTCGTGTACATTTCCACATCTCAAAAAGGCATGGACAGCTTCTGTTCCAATTTGCCACAAAAACAGACTTGTACAGTAAGCAAAGATGAACTGGTAAGTGTTTTTAGTCACTGTGGTATGTTTAGCACTGTGGCTTGCTTCAGACTTTGATATGTTATGGAATGAAAATCCTCCATGCAGTTATGTTTGTCATTGGTCCAAGCTTTTCCTTCCGTTTCTTAATTACAAGCAAAAATAGCTTGGACCATAAAAAAGAAAATGCAAAAACTCTGAAAGAATTTATATGTGATGGAGCAAAACAAGGAATTGATTTATTTTTATGTATGTTATTTTCTTCAGGTCTCTGACTGACAAGGCAGCTGAGACAAAAAATCCAAAAATCACAGAAACATGACCGTTTAGAGAAACTGGGTAGAGACCCACCCAAGGTGCATGTATATCCCCACCAAGTTTGAAATGAATCTGGTAAGTGGTTTTTGAGAAGTAAAAAAGGTGAATTACCATTGCAATCCCCATTCACTTACATAAAGTTATAGGACTGTATAATACATGCATTAACCAATTAGTACCCGAATTGAAAAATTCATTAAAAATCAGGGGGTGTTAGCAACGCCATCTTTGCTGGCCCCTTCTACAGGGAGCATTTCCAGCAAGTTTCAGCATAGTGTGAGTGACAGTTTTGAATCTACATGGAAAATAGCAAAAATTACACCATCTTGTGAAAAAATTTGTTTGGCCCTTCTACAAGGAACATTTCCACCATGTTTATAGCATTATCCCAGTGACAGTTTTGGAGAAGTCACAAAATAGTAAAAACACACTGTTTTAAATAAAAAATATTTGAAAAATTAGAGCATCACCCCTTGAGCAAATATTTTAAAAGTCTCAGGGTCCCCAGAAATCTTCCTAAGCAACTTCGAAGCAATTGGCCAAGCAGTTTGTGAGAAGATTTTTTTGAAGATTTAGCCAAAAAATGACCCCCCCCCCCCCCAAAAAAAAATCATTACAAATCCAAAATCATTTGTCCAAAAGATGAATCCCCCAAAAATCATTAAAAATCCTAAAATCACTTGAACGTGAACATTTGCACAAACTTAGTAGAAACCCACCCAACGTACATCCCATCTCAGTTTGAAGGGAATCTGGCCAGTAGTTTGGAGAAGAATTCGAAAATATGAATGGTGGGTGGATGGACGGCTAACCATCCTACAAGCTCCGCTGACTCAGAAGTCAGCTGCTTTAAAAATAAATCATATTGTAGAGATAATTATAGATATATTTATATTCATGTAATTTGTATGTCATGATTGAACCTAGAATGGCACCAAAAGAAGGAAGAGATGGAATAATGTAATTTTCAACTGAATCTTGCACCTTTTTGCCCCTTCTGTACAGTATGATACAATTTACACCCTAATGTATGGAAGTTTGCAACATAAAATTATTAGGGCAACACACACACAGGGATCTTTGTGAATGTTGCCACAAAATACAGAAGTCCCTCCTTTGAGAGACCACCTCTAATGCCATCCAAGAAGTGGTCACATTATGCAGGTGTTCCCAAAAAAGGAGGCTTGGCTCTTGGACCACCTGCCCAATATCTAGCCACTACTGCGAATTCCCATCCATAATTTAAATTCAAACAGGACTGATGTATGGTTTACTAGTATATTCCAGTAGTTCATCAGAGCTTCACTAAATCATACTCATAAGGAAATTTTTGTCACAAATTTAAAGGCTCCTAAATATAATAATTTGTTTTGCAGACATTGAGATCATTTGTGGCCCACAGTATTGGAGGGCAGCAAATTGAATAACGAGGGCCGTAAAATGACATACAAACATTATTACTATCATAATTCTTTTGTATGTACATGTAGTATTTCCCAAGCCAATTATCATGTAATACATATTACAATGTAAATATAGGCCCTATATAGTCACCTTTGCCATTTATACTCACAAAATGGGTTTAAATGCATGTCATTTGCAGCCTGCAACCTCACCTTTTATGCCCTTTGTTACGGTGTTAATGTGCAGGTATACTAATGCCCTGTATATTATAATAATGGGCGTTCATGACAATACCTCTTTTTTCCATGATTTGTATTATTTAAGGATATTTATTAATCAATAAATTAACTGAATTTTTATTTTTTATCTTCAATTGCAAAGTTTTGTAGAGGTTTCTCCCAAATTTGTGAAAATTTACGACTAAAACCAAATTTCATACAGCAAGTCTTCTCAAATACATAAAAGGAAAGGTGTACAACTTTATAGAATATTTCAACTTCATTTAAAGTAGCATTTTAAATGAATGTTACAGCATCTGAAAAGAGGCCTATTGGAAAAAGAGGCTTAAATGTGTTATAGTGCTATTATTGTGTCCGGGGTAGATAAAGATTCATTGAACTAAGCTTCTGTAGTGTGAAAAAATAAGACTGATCATTTTCTGTTAGATTTTACTAATAATGTCTGGGTGCCAACACAGACATTTTGTTTTTCCAAGAGTTAATTCTTTCTTTCTTTCTTTCTTTCTTTCTTTCTTTCTTTCTTTCTTTCTTTCTTTCTTTCTTTCTTTCTTTCTTTCTTTCTTTCTTTCTTTCTTTCTTTCTTTCTTTCTTTCTTTCTTTCTTTCTTTCTTTCTTTCTTTCTTTCTGTTTTTCCAAATTAATTAATTCTTTCTTTCTTTTTCTTTCTTCCTTCCTCTCTTTTTCTTTCTTTCTTTACGAACAGATTTGTCTGGAGTTTTTCTCAGACCCTATTCCGAAAACTACCACACTTGTCATGGTGAATGCCCTACCAGTGAAATTAGGCACCTGACTTGGAATAGTCATGATGATTAAAATTATGCAAATGAGGGCCAATCAAAATGTTAAAAGCTCCATATATTCTAAACTATTGGAGATGGACACAAAGTTCTAACTTTCACATATAGTTTTGAGACCACTGGCAAATCCAATAGCATACAAACAAAATTTGGGAATTTTAATGTATGCTAAATTCACTAAATTTCTCCCTAATCCACATACAAGACTTGAACTGCTAGCTGTATGACGTATTGCTTGACCTCCATGGTGCCAGGCAACCATTTTGCATTCATAATTGATTAGCTTGAACCTGCCTCACAGTTTTCTGTCCGTGCATGCTGAGTGTATGCTTTGAAAGGTTTAGGTCTTGTAGCAAATTGGGGGGGGGGGGGGGTAGGACTCCCAACAACTGTGTAATGAGACTCTGAATAAAATACAGAGTATTCTTTCTGTTCATGCAGGAAGAGATTGAATCCATGCTGCCATATGTACCAGGCAGGGTTTTGTTTCCACTGGTGTCCTAGCTGGCCTGCTTTTGCCTGAGGCAATGTCAGTCTGCTGAGCTTATCAGTCCCAAGGGAACTCACACTCCAGACTTCTAGGCAGAACAAGCCTGAGTGTACCCTCTGTTAAAAATAGACAACATACAGAGCTGAGTCGGCCAGACCAAGAAGGATAGAATTTGTGTCATCTCAGTGGACACTTTCATGTCTTTGTTTTCTTGTAACCAGTGAGATGAAGCCTGTTCTTCATAGCCAATACTTTGACAGCATAGTTTTGTCTTGGTTCACAGGTGCATGTTTATGTAGTTTCTTGACAGCTTCTGTTAAAATGTGTTTATGTAATAAAGGAAGAAAGACAGTTTTGTATTGCATGCATACACATCTCTCTGAATTATAATATGTGTACACTGTACATGCACATATACTCATCAATACTGCCCAGAAGGGCCGACTCTCTTAGGAGTGGGCACTTTTCTGTGGTCATGAGGATGTACTGTACAGTGGTACTTGCAATTTAAGACTACCCCAAATGACAGACAAAAGTGGTCACATAGGACAGGTGGTCTTTCATCTCAGACGAATAAACAAAGAAATTTCTTTCTTTCCGTCCTTCTCTCTCTCTTTCTTTCTTTCTTTACGACCAAGTTGGTCCAGAGTTTTTCTCAGATACTATTTTTCCGAATACCAACAAACCACCAAACTTGCCATGATGACTGACATAACCAGTGAAATTGTGCATCTCATTTGGAACTGTCATGATGTTTAAAATTATGCAAATTTTTAGAGGCAACAAAAATTTTAAAGCGACATACCTTCCAAACTATTGCAGATGGACTCAAAATTTCAATGTGTATATATACCTTTGTGACACTTGCCAATCTGATGGACAGTATAGCTTTAGAATTTCAAATTATGCTAATAAGAGGCATTGGAAAATTTAAAAGTTGAACATCTCCCAAACTATTGTACATAGAGATGCCATTCCAACCTCAATTTATCAGTTTGTGGCAAAGCGTCCAATGAACCATGAACCAAAAGTTGTAGCATTTTAATTTATGCAAATTAGGTGAAAATGCATAATGTAAATCTTTAATAGCTTCAAAACTATTATAGAGGTGCCATTCCGACTTCAATTCATGGGTTTGTGGCATAGCCCCATTCAATGAACAATAAACCAAAGTTCTTCTAGGTTTATAATTCATGCAAATTAGGCAAATACACAAAATTAAAATGTTGAGTAATTTCAAAACTATTATAGATAGTAGTTTCATTCAAACATCACTTTATAAGTTTGGGACATGGCCACATCCCTTGAACTAAGAACCAAAGCTGAGCATTTTAAGTTATAAAAATTAGGCTAATACATGAAATTTAGATTATGTTGAACAATGGCAAAGTGTATCATTTCAAACTGTTCTCATTTTAAGAGGCACCCAGACAGATTTGCTGTGAAGCAAATCTTCTTTTTTAGTTACTTGTTCTTTTTTTCAGATAGCACTACCTGCATTAAATACACCTCTCCCTTTTCACCTTTTTTCAGCAAACCCCTTCCACTTTCTTCATGTGATGTTTAAAATTATGCATATTTTTAGAGGCAACAAAAATTTTAAAGCGACATACCTTCCAAACTATTGCAGATGGACTCAAAATTTCAATGTGCATATATACCTGTGTGACACTTGCCAATCTAATGGACAGGATAGCTTTAGAATTTCAAATTATGCTGATAAGAGGCATTGGAAAATTTAAAAGTTGAACATCTCCTAAACTATGGTACATAGAGATGCCATTCCAACCTCAATTGGGTGCACAGTTGGCCAAGCTGCGACACGCTCGCCTTTCACCTCTGCCGCCCGGGTTCGATTCACGGCCGGGGAAGCATGTGGAAAGAGTTCCTACCACTCTGACTGTGCACGGTGGTTTTCTCAGAGTCCTTTGGTTTCCTCCACCAAACATGCAAGTAGGAAGTATACGCCACGATCTGTGCCATGGAGAGCGATTAATATAGGCGTGGCCTGCTTCGCAATCCATGTAAAAGATATGGGTCTATACTTTTTTCTGCATGTGACAAAATTATCTTCCAGATTTGAATCACAGTTATTTAAGGTTGTTACAGTTCTATAGTGATTAGGAAATTAAATAGCAATCTTTGAATTGTTAAAAGTAAAAGTGTCATATTTATTTCCTCCATTTGTCAAAACAAAACTGTGGACCTTTGGAAAATGAATTGGGATTTTAATATTGCTCAGTCATGTTGTGGACTGTGCATATGCAGCAAATTAATTCTATGAGTGAAAACTTGAGGGGGAAAGAGAATGTATTCTCACATTGAGTTTACACACTCTTCTGCTGGGTGGCGATCTACAACAATTTCCCAAAGCTTGACCCTTCTTCATTTTATAGCCAGAGGCTAAAATTCTGTGAAAGTACAGATCGATACACAACCTATGGCTTGAAGTTGAAAGTTGAAGTAGCCTACAAAGGCTGCTCTTCAAACATTTTGCTGATCAACATAACTTTAAGTCTACTTAATGCACTGAAACTTATTTTATCATGGCGTAAGATAAAGTCTAGCCACCAACAATATTTTGGACCATTTCATAATGATCACATACAAAGATCTTTCTGCTGTGTTTAGCTCAACCACACCAATCACGGTAATAATGAAGTTCTAGCATCTTGTCAATGTCATGCTTTTTTAGCTGGTGTAATTTTTTATAGTAAGCAGCGCTGTGTAGTGTTTTGATTCATGTTCTTTCATTCTCTTTTATTGGTCCAAGTTGGACCTTTTACTGAAAACGGGGGGGGGGGGGGGGGGGAGGGTGTTCGTCCGAACCCTTTGATACACCGGTACCCCTACGGCCTTGAGTACTGTGAAGTAAGTGTTCGACCTGGTAAATTTGTGCTGCAGCTTGCAACGGGAGTTCGACAAATTTCAGGTCGAGACAGCATTGCCCCCTGTCGGAATTAATGCCCTCCTGACATCTTTCTGTATTATTCATAAGTCATTATCGTTGGATTGCAACGATTATTTTCATTCCTCACCAGTTTTGAAAGCGGCAGGTACATGTACCATAAATAGCCAATAACACTGTTTAAAACTAGTTGCCTAGTCCCGCATCCTATTCTTCTCAATCTCAGCCCTCAACATGCTCGACTTTGCCGCCACACTGGAGAACCACTCTCAAACCGCGCACTGTCAACAAAGTAACGTGTTTTCACATGAAGCTATACGAGATTTTATGACGTCAATGGTAACTGCAAAACATTCCTACGAATGGCGGACGGTCCGTGCAGAGTGTCGTTGTCAGCTTGAAAGCACCGACTGGGAAAATGTCACTTAAATATAGTCCAAGCACGAGAGATTTGGATCCAGAAATAACTGGTGATGTAGACTTTGACTTCTTTGATGACGACGGTGATAAACCGCCTGCGAAAAATGAGCGTAACAACAACAAACCTCCAACCAGGGAGGAACTGAGGTTAAATGGTGTGGGTAGTCCGACTCCAAGGCAGGATCTTGGGTCACCAAAATCGAAACACAAAACATCACCCAAGAAGCGTAGTCCCAGGGACTTTACCAGTAAAGATACACACGGTGATGATACAAGTATCAAGAAAGTAACTGCTAAAGTGCCAACAGGAGAGTCCCAAAGAAAAGACAGTGTTAATGCAAGTGTCGATTACAGTGATAACTTTGACAGTGATTCTGAAACCGACAGTACAGAAGAAAGGTCAGGCAGGAAAGCACCCAGTCCACGTGCAGACAGAAAACTCAAAAGGTCTGCCTCAAAGGACAGTGATAATGAGAGTAAAAACAGACAACAGGCATGGACTTCTGAAAGCAGTAAAAACAAATCTGACAAAGGAGAGGTGCAAAAGAAGCCAAGACCAAGGACAGCCCACCATTCCCGAAGGAAACCAAATGTTATGAGGAACGATGATGGAAATAAAGCACATCACAGTGCGAGTGGCAGTGATGATTCACTTACAGATGATGACAGTGATACTTGCTCCACAACCTCTGGATCCGAAAGTGACCTTACCGATGTTTCGCCAGTAGGCTCCCCTGTACGCAGTCCACTGGCCACCCACAAAAAACACTCGGGACACAAGTCTAATAAATCAAAGCATTCATCACATGTTACATTTAAAGGAAATAGCAAACCACTTCTCTCACACCATGAAAGGATACTCCGTGGTGACAATGACCAGTTAGACATGAAGTTGCTAATGCAAGCAGTGATGGAGATGGAGAAAGATCCCTCTCGTGAATATCCAGGATCTCAAAATGTCTTGCTTCTGCCCCCTTCTTCCCCACAGGACCGTAAAAATTTCTCTTTCAGTAATATGAAAGTGAGAGACATTGATCGTGAAAATCAGAGGCTTATGGGACAGATTCTAAGGTATGCACATGAAGCAAACCAATTGAAAATGAAACAGAAGAAACCAAAAACCGTTAAGCCTAAACCAGTCAAACCAACCACTAGAATGACATCCTCTGGTATCAACAGGTTGAGAGAACAAGAACGTATTGACAGAGAAAATAGGGTAAGCTAAGTTGAGTGCATGTGTGTTTCGGAATACAGTGGTAGTGGTACCTCTTTTGAGAGAACCCTCCAATGAGAGACCAACCTCTCTTGAAAGACCATTTTGTAAAACCCCAAGTCCTATTCTTCCAATCTTATTGTACCTCTAATGAGAGACCACCTGTCTTGAAAGACCACTTTATGAGGCCCCAAAGGGTGGTCTCCCAAGAGAGGTACTACTGTACAGTGATGATAACTAGATGATCACACCAGGATGGTAGTGATGCATGCAGTTGCCCTACATAGAACCCACATAATGCACACTAAGTTTGACAACTATGACATGTATAATATATATTTGTGGCTTAGCATTTTTATGAGTACAATCATGATATGATAATAATTGTAACTTCCCCATGGGAGATGCCACTGTTTCACACATCCACTTTTACACAGAAGTGCATGGATAACATTTTCCTGTCTAGAGACTGAATTGAGTAAACTGGAGATAGACCTGTCCATTGTAATGTATGATGGAAGTTACCTTTTCAGTGATTTCAGTAAATCAGGTGCAGTAAACATGCACTTATGCAGTTGGGATACCAAGGCACAATTTACTGTACCAGTGTTTATGAGACTTTTCTTGGTGTAAGTAAGTGCAAGTTGATCAGTAGAGCATGCAAGAAATACACTGGTATAGTTGAGCTCTCTGATTCCTAAATTGCACAGCAAAGCTTGTTACACTGTGCTGTGGGAAAGTGGCTTCTCAGAGGTGCACCTCCAGATATATTTGTTATTTCTTGACTGCAACATGTTCAAAGCTAGAAAGACCTGCTATCTGTTGACAAACAGACAACAATCAGTCAGAGGTGATGTATATCACAATTCTACCGTGTTGAGTACCAAATGAGTTGAACTCTGAATAACTTGCTTTCCAAATGTCTAAAGATATAAGTAATAAGTAGGAAAGATTATTTGCTACATAGAAAATCAGTGTGTGTGTGTCTTCAAAGCATATTGGTATGACAATGTACAACTGTTCCGTAACACAGGGGTAGAAGTTGGAATGGCGTCTCTATCTTTTATTGCTTTGAAGTTATTTAAGATTTAAAATTTCTAATGGTGCTATTTAGCATAATTTAAATTGCTACAACTTTTATTTTTAATTCATTAGGTGCGCAATGGTCAACAACCCCCTACAAGAAGTTGGAATGACATCTCTATCTCTTATAGTGTTAAAGATATTCAAGATTGAAAATTTCAAATACTGCTATTTAGCATAATTTAAATTGCTACAACTTTTGTTTTAGATTCATTACATGCGCAATGGTCAACAACTCCCTAATAAAAGTTGAAATGACATCTTTATCTATAATAGATTTGAAGATATTCAAGTTTTAAAATTTCCAATGCTGCTTATTAGCATAATTTAAATGGCTACAACATTTGCTTTAGATTTATAACATGCGCAATGGTCATTAACCCCCTAGTAGAAGTTAAAATGACATCTGTATCTTTAATAGTTTTGAATATATTCAAGTTTTAAAATATTCAAATACTGCTTATTAGTATAATTTAAATTGTTACAACTTTTGTTTTAAATTCATTGAATGCGCACTGATCAATAACCGCCTCGTAGACTTCGAATGACATCTCTATCTATTATACTTTTTAAGATATTCAAGATTTAAAATTTCAAATGCCCCTAATTTGCATTATTTTAAACATCTTCATTCCATTGTGTAAAACGGTCAAACTCCTTGTATGGAGGTACAATCATGCCAAGTTTGGAGTTTCTATATATAATAATAAATCTATTCCATAACACAGGAGTAGAAGTTGGAATGGCATCTCTATCTATTATAGCTTTGAAGTTATTCAAGATTGAAAATTTCTAATGGTGCTATTTAGCATAAGTTAAATTATGCTACAACTTTTATTTTTAATTCATTAGCTGTGCAGTTGTCAACAACCCCCTGGTAGAAGTTGAAATGATATCTCTATCTATAATAGTTTTGAAGATATTCAAGTTTTAAAATTTCAAATGATGCTAATTTGCATAATCTAAATAGTTACAACTTTTTTTTAAAGTTTATTACATGCGCAATGGTCAATAAACCCCCAGTAGTTCTAAGTTAAAATGACATCTCTATCTATAATAGTTTTGAAGATATTCAAGTTTTAAAATTTCCAATGCTGCTAATTAGCATAATTAAAATTGCTACAACTTTTGTTTTACATTCATTAGATGCGCAGTGGTCAATAACCCCCTAGTAGAAGTTGGAATTACATCTCTATCTATTATACTTTTGAAGATATATAAGATTTAAAAGTTCAAATGCCCCTAATTTGCATAATTTTAAACATATTCATTCCTCTGTATAAAATGGTCAAACTTCTTGTATGGAGGTAAAATCATGCAAAGTTTGGACTTTCTATGTGTAATAGTGTCCGAGAAAAGTGACAGACAAATTTTCTGGAAAAGAAGAAAGGAAGTAAGAAAGAAAGAAAGGAAAAACAGAAAAGTGTGTGTTGACACACACACACTTTAATAAAGAACTTGAGGAAAAACAGAAAAGTGTGTGGTGACACACACATTTTAATGACACCCTCTGTGAATCCATGCAATCAAAGGTAAATCAGACAGGTGTTGAAGAAAGTATTCCTATCTATCTGACAATAAAATGTATAAGGCATTCATCAAAGGTATGTTTGATAAAAAATTAAATGAACAAAGGGGTTGTGTACACGCAATATTATTTAATGTACCTTTCCATTATGTCAGTTGATTGTAATAGAAATGTACTTATGTACTTGTATGCTAACAGCTTAAAAACACATAAATTGAATGTTTGGGAATGGCACAAACAAAAAAATGACAGAAAAGTCAAATCTGACAAGGTAAGAAGCTGCAGATATAAAATGTAGTTATATATTTTCACGTGTATAATTCGTTTCAATGCTATCGTATCTGTCCAGATATGACTGCTGTAGAAAAAATTGCAAGCACCTGTTTATATACAATGTACTGCTATTACATTAAAAGCATGCTTGTGTTTGAATTATATTGATAGGGACTTGAAACATATCCTTGTTGGATATGTTATTCCGTTCAAAAATATTTACTTTTCGATTGAAAATGTGTTGCCAAAGAAGGGAAGCCTTTAGGGTAGAAGTTAGGTCAGCCAATACACTTGTTAGGCTATAAAGGGAGAATTTAGAACTGTACAGCTCCAGATATGGCAAAGAAATGTTGCAGTTTTGTTCCTGCACAAATTTATTTTTGTACATGTTATTCAAAAAAGGATCATTTGGCAAATGCCTGCCCTTGATCACTGGCAAGTATTTGCCTGTTGAACAGACTTCAGTCCCTGCACGTTTAATCTGCACACGTGTCTGTAATGTAAGGAAAATCTAAATGACCACAGAGCTCAACCAAGTAGTTCATTTATATTTTTGGTCATGTTATCCTGCCCTTTAACATGTTTAAGGCTGATGTATAAATGTACAGCATTCAGTTTTTGTTGAATCAAAGAGCAGAACAGAGACGAACTTCCTGTAAACACATGTAAAACATAAAAGCTTGTATGTTTACCCTGGGGTTGAACAGAACTCACTCAAAGAGTCCGGTGAGTGCAGGTACTATGGACAAAAATGGTCACACATTTTGGCACTTTGTCATCAACTTTTGTCTTGTCTGTCTGTTGTAATAAGTTACAGCTTTAGTTCATAGTTAAGCTGAATGATGTCAAACATCATGTATTGAATTATCTATTTCACTGATCCATATACATGATGTAAAATAATATAAACTTAAGCAATAACCAATGCTCAATATTTAAAGCAAGGCATGCTAGTAATTTGTTTTGATTGATCATGTTGTGGCAAACTTTGCACAAGTTTAAACAACATGAATTTAATATCTGTAGGCTCAGATCATCGTCATGGTTGCCCTGAATTTAATTGCCCCCAGACAATAAGGGGTGTGTAAATTTATACTGTCATGTTCATTGAATAAATTAAATTTATGTCCATATTGGTTCAAAGTATCCAAGCGTGTCACCTTTTGAGCCCTGCTTTAAGTTAATGCATTCCTCTTGCATAGACAACTAATTTGCTTTTGATTCCTGTTCTGATGTATGTTTTAGTGGGTGTACCTTTGTTTTCATACATGCACATCAACACAAGCATTTAATATGTTTAAGTGATGTGTCTAATACTGACATGTGAACACCATTGTGTCCTTTGTACACCACGGTGTTCCAACTTTTAAGGTACATGTACATCCTGTTAGAATTTTATAATACATTATACATCTTTCAATGGCTTGTTTACATATATAAGCATGATGTGTTGTTCATGGTTGCAATATTAACTGCTGTGCAGTTGGATTTTTGTACTTTGTCGGGGGTGGGGTGGGGGATTACTGTGAGTCACACAACAAGGTTTTACTAAGTTCATATATGGTCACATTGTTAATAGGGGTTTCATTTATTGTAATGTAACAGTGAATGGCTGCACTTGCATAACTGTGAGCTCTGCTAAATAAGAGTGTCAGAGAAGAAATACATACATGTAGCAGTGTGTAGTTTGTAACACATTAAGACATGTCAAACACTGTGCTTCTTTTCACAGTTTGTCACTGCAGAAATATGTGATAAATATGGACAGGAAAGGCAAAACATTATGCAAAATTTCAATGCAGTTGACAAGGTTTGATAATGTTCCAAACACTGACCACTAATTCATTCATAAACTTGTACATTTAAGATGTTTCAGGTAAAGAAAATTGTGTACAGTTCTATTTGTCCACAGAACGGATTTTGAACTTCCACTTGTCCCTTGGATATTTTACTTGTACTCATATCTTCCTAGAACAGATATGTTTACTAGAAATGAACAAAGGCCATAAAGCACATCTAAAGAACCTGCAAGTAAAATTGAGTCATTTGTCCTCCAAATAATTTAACTTTTTCTGTGGACAACAGGATTACAGGAATTTGTACAATCTATCTTTTAAAGTTGGTCAGTGCATTCCCATCTTATAAATGCTACAGGCTTAACTTGGTAGAATGATCCCTCCTTTGAGAGACCACCCCTATAATAGGTCCAAAAATGGTCATATGGTGAAGGCCAATCAAAGTCAAATGGCACAGGAAAAGATACCTAAAGGTACAGGCAGGTGATCTGTCAAAGAAGAAAAATGGATAACGTGCACTGCACCTGTACTGTAAACCAATTAGACAGCAACAATATGTCAATGAGAAAATAGAACAAGTTTGATATGTTTTTATTAGCTCAGCTGACTTGTCAGTCAGCTGAGCTTATCTTATGGTCCTCCGTCTGTCGTCCGTCCGTCAACAATTTACATTTTCGACTTCTTCTCCGAAACCGTCAGCCAGATCCACTTCAAACTTAGTGGGGATGTGCCTTGGGTAGGTGTCTACCAAGTTTGTTCAAATGGTCACGGTCCATTGATTTTTGTTCTTTTTTGGGAAAATCGTAAAAAAATCTTCTTCTCTGAAACCGCTCACCCAATTACTTTGATATCACACAGAAACACTCCCTGGGACACCTAGTTCTTAATTTGTCCACCAGGTGGCGCTTCAATTTTTTTCTGAATTTTTGTGTGTTCTAGCTATTTTCGACTTCTTCTCCAGAACCGTCACTCAGATTAAGCTGAAACATGGTGGATATGTTCCTTGTAGAAGGGTCAAACAAAGTTGTTCACTATGTGGGAATGCTGCAGATTCCTGATTTTTAACGATTTTTTCAATTCGGGTACTTATCGGTTAATGCAGCTTTCCTATTGATTACTATGGAAGTCAATGAGCATTCTAATGCTAATTCACATTTTCGACTTCTTCTCCAAAACGGTCATCCAGATTTACTTCAAACTTGGTGGGGATGTAACTTGGGTGGGTGTCTACCAGGTTTGTTCAAATGGTCATGCTCCAGTGATTTTAAGATTTTTAATGATTTTTTTGTTCTTTTTTTGGACAAATCTTAAAAAATCTTTTTCTCCAAAAGCGCTCACTCAATCGCTCTGATATCACATGGGAAGACACCTAGGGGCTTCGTGTTCTTAATTTGTTCACCAGGTGGCGCTGCAATTTTTTTACTAATTTTTTATGAATTTTTGTGTGTTCTGGCTATTTTCGACTTCTTCTCCAGAACCGTTACTCAGATTAAGCTGAAACGTGGTGGATATGTTCCTTGTAGAAGGGTCAAACAAAGTTGTTCACTATGTGGGAATGCTGCAGATTCCTGATTTTTAACGATTTTTTCAATTCGGGTACTTATCGGTTTATAATGCAGCTTTCCTATTGATTACTATGGAAGTCAATGAGCATTCTAATGCTAATTCACATTTTCGACTTCTTCTCCAAAACCGTCATCCAGGTTAACTTCAAACTTGGTGGGGATGTACCTTGGGTGGGTATCTACAAACTTTGTTCGAATGGTCATGTTCCAATGAATTTTTTTTTTATGATTTTTTTTTCAAAAATCTTTACAAAAGTTTTAATAGGAAAGTTTTAACATGGGAATTTCTTGTAATGGCTATAACTTAAATAATTTTGGCCAGATTTACTTCAAACTTGGTGGGGATGTGCCTTGGGTGGATCTCTACCAAGTTTGTTCAATTGGTCATGCTCTATTGATTTTTGAAATTTTTATTAATTTTTTTGTTTTTTTGGCGGCAACCCTTAAAAACTCTTCACCTCTGAAACTGCTCACCCAATTGTTTTGATGTCATTCATAGACACTCCCAGGGACACATAGTTCCCAATTTGTTCACCAGGTGGCACTGCAATTTTTTGCATTTTTTTTTTTTTTTATGAATTTTTTATATGGTTTTGTTATTTTTCACTTGTTTTCAGAACCGTCACTCAGATTAAAGTGAAATGTGATGGATATGTTCTTGTGGAAGGGTCAAACAAAGTTGTTTACTGGGTGGCACTGCTTTAGATTCCTGATTTTTAAGTATTTTCAACTCGGGTACTTATCGATCAATGCAGCTTTCCTCTTGATTACTATGTAAGTCAATGGGCATTCTAATGCTAATTCACAGGACAACTGACACAAAATTTACTGTTTACTTGATAACTTGAGATCTGTTTTGAGTTAGTACTGTGATGCTGCACGTGTTAATGTTTTTGTATGAAGGTCATGCTCACACAGTACATGAATGACTTTGACCTCGTTTCTAGGGTCACAGTGCAACATACATGAATTTCACTCTTCATTATAACTTGAGAACTACTTGAACCTTGATGTTGCACATGTTAGTGTTCTTTTTCAATGGTCAGACTTACTCAGAATATGGGTGACCTTGATCCTTTCCCAAGTTCATAGATCTGCAAGTGTGATGAATGTCAAGATCAGCTGAGCATGGGCTGTTCACACAGCCCTCTTGTTGCAGTCCATTTTCAGATTAAAATCTGTTGGCATATCGGTGCACATAAAATAAAAAAGTGGACAATTAAGTTAAAATAAATATATATACCTTTGTTGTAAAAGTAGGCATGCAGCGCCCTGGGCCACCTCTGACCAGGCTAATGATACTAAAAGGAATGCTTTACACCAGAATTTAAAAGATAATTACAGTTTGAAAAATATGTGGTAATATGTTCTTCTTGAAAGAGTACATGGACTTCACATCACGAGAAGCATGGTCCAGTTATAGTGTAGCCTCTGTTTGACACTGAGTCATTTAAGGTTGTCCAGCATATTCGTGATGCGAGTTCTAGGATGACAACCTAATGTGATTCTCATGGCGCAACTCTGGATCTGTTGGCGACTTTTCAATTCATATTTCCAAAGTAAATTGGACCAAACAGTACTGCAGTAGTCAAAATGAGGGAGAGTTAAAGTATTGTATAATGTTAACTTGGCATTTAAAGGTAAGAATTTTGCTGCTCTGGAAAAAATACCAAGTGCTCTATTCAATTTTGCTACAAGGGTATTGAAATTGTCAGAAAAACTCATTTCTGGATCCAGAGTCACGCCAAGGTACTTGAAATTATGCACTTGCTCAATGGTTTGTTTGTCCAAAGTCAAGTCCAGATTGTCATGCTATTTTCTCTTGGATGTGATCAGCATATAATTTGTTTTACTAATATTTAGGCTGAGTTTGTTGGCTCGAAGCCAGGTTGCTATTAGCTGGAGATCTTTATTCAAAGCTCTAGTTATGGAGTCAGGGTCAGGTCCAGCAAAATAAAAGATAGTATCATCAGCATACATACTGACTGTACATTGGTTGAAAGTACTGCAAATGTCATTTACATATACATGTACATGTATTATGAAAAGTAAAAGTCCTAAAAATGAACCTTGTGGGGACACCAACTGGTACTGATGAGCATTGGATCAGAAAGGTTGCGATTCGTGCAGGCAACCTGCCTTCCTGGCCTTCAGGTAGTCCCTGAACCAATGATGAGCAGTACCTTTGAAACCATAGTAATTGAGCTTTAACAAGAGTATTTCATGATCTACTGTGTCGGAAGCTTTTTTGAGATTGGGTGCAATCAAGCCAACATAGTCTTTCTTGTTGATTTCATTATATACAAATTCAGGAAAATAATTTAAGCTGGTCTGAGCAGTACCTTTGAAAGCATAATAATTGAGCTTTAACAAGAGTATTTCATGATAGTGTCGGAAGCTTTTTTGAGATCGGGTGCAATCAGGCCAACATAACTTTTTTTTTTTTTTTTTTGTTGATTTCATTATACACAAATTCAGTAAAATAATGTAAGCTGGTCTGAGTAGAATACTTTGGCTGGAAACCTGATTTCTGGGTACATAGAATATTGTTGTTGGTACAAAAGGTATAATCCTGATTATGTATAATTCGTTCCAATAATTTAGAGATGACTGCCAAATTAGAAATTGGCATGTAGTTTCCAGGGTCAGTTCTGGAACCTTTTTTTAATATAGCAGAGATCTTAGCCAGCTTAAAATCATCAGGGATTATACTGCAATAACTCCCAGGGGAAAGACGTTTGGAGCAGCGAGGCATGGGACCATTCTGCTTCCTCTGCTGGGAAATTACTAAAATTCAGAAAGATTTCAAAACTGACTGAAAGAACGGAAAGCAACAGAAAACACACTGTCAAGCATGTTTGTAGATTAAAAAAACAAAATTATCACAATGTTGCTAGGTTAGCACCATGCATTATATGTGGTACCTTTGGGCTACATGATTAGCAACTTACTGTGTTTATTGTACGTACATGTGGATTAATTTCATTACTTTTCCTAATGCTTGTATATCCTAATATGTTGATTGAAAATCTGCACCCTTGCTTTAAATTTGGGCATTGAATATGTTTTTTTAGCTCAGCTGACTTGCCAGTGAGCTGAGCAGGTTATGTGGTTGTTGCATCCATTGTCCATAAGCGTCGACAATTCACGTTTTGGACTTCTTCTCCAAAACAACTGGCCAGATTGACCTCAAACTTGGTGGGAATGTACCTTGGGTGGGTCTCCATGAAGTTTGTCCAAATGGTCACACTCCAGTGATTTTTGAATAATTTTTTATGTTCATTTTTCGGACAAATCTTTAAAAATCTTCTCAGCAGAAACCACGTGGCCAATTACTGAAGGAGACTTTTGAGAACCCTGACAGTGACATAAATTTGTTCAACATGTGGCACTGTGATTTTTCAAATAGTTTTTATGTAACACAGTGTGTCGCTATTTTTTTGACTTCTTCTCCAAAACTGTTGCTCAGATTATGCTGAAACTTGGTGGAAACGTTCATTGTAGGAGGGCCAACCAGAGTTGTTCACAAGATGGCATTACTGTGAATCTCTAATTTTTATTGAATTTTTAAGTTCTGGTACTTATCGGTTAATGCATACAGTCCTATCGATTACAACATAAGTGAATGGGGGTTGCAATAATAATTCATGATTTTGACTTCTTAAAACCACTAATGTGTCAATCAGATTCACTTCAAACTTGGTGGGCTTGTACCTTGTGTGGGTCTTTACTAAGTTTGTTCAAAATGGTCAAACTCCAGTAATTTTGTTTTTTAGGTCAGCCGACTTGTCAGTCAGCTGAGCTATGTGGTGTTTACATGTAGGCATCTGCTGTCGGTCCGTTGGCGTCCACAATTCACATTTTTGACTTCTTCTCCCAAACCACTGGCCTGATTCACTTCAAACATGGTGGGAATGTACCTTGGGTGGGTCTCTATCAAATTTATTTCAATAGTCACGCTCGAGTGATTTTGGATTTTTTTTTTTGGTAAATCTGAAAAAAATCTTTTCTCTGAAACTGCTTACCCGATTGCTTTGATATCACACAGGAACACTCCTAAGGACTCCTAGCTCTTAATTTGTTCACCAGGTGGTGCTGTGATTTTTTACCAATTGTGATTTTTGGTGTGTTATTGCTATTTTGGACTTCTTCTCCTGAACTGTGGCAGTTGGTGGACAAATTGCAGTTAAGAAGGTTTGCCATTGGGCGCCACAGTCCACTGCTGGGTGCCACTGTCCCCAAATAGTGCCAGCTGCTCTTCATTAGCAGACTGTAGTGGACTGACCAATGCTACTGCCATGTGCAGATTACGGCTATCCTCAATAAAATGTCACTATCTGCTGCCAAAAATGTCATGTCTGCTGTTGAAAGCATACAATAGTGAAACTTGTCATGCATATATGTTGAGGTCACTTGGCTAAACAACAAAATGCGCAAGATGCAATGGGAATTACATATATGTGCACAATGAGTCCAGCTCAGTGGACTGGACACATGTGCTGAACATCATCATTGTACTTTTTGTACTTTACTTACAGGCTATGTTGAAGCGCCTTGAAACTGCAAAAGCATCATCAGGTACCCGCCGTGATGACCTGCTGAAGCAGTATGACAACAAGCTGCTGTATGGTATAAGCGTGGCGTCTGCACATCCTGTACAGCCTAAGAAGAAGAGGAGTCCATATGACATGTCTTCGAATGCCAGCACTAGTGGCCGTTCCCGAAGCATGAGCAACATGCGAAGTGACCTGAGTGTAGCTTCTCAGAGTACAATCGCATCCAGCAAGTCATCTCGATCCACAGCACGAAGCAGACCTCTCAGTGGTAAGCCAAAAGTTAGGCCAGCATGGGAACCTGGCTGGTGAGTGGCACAAAAGCCTAGCTTCCTGTGTGGTAAGTGGGAGAGCAGCCAGGGGGCCAGGTTTGTCAGGTTTAGAGCATGCTGGGAACTATAGTCTGGCAATATATGGTATGGCAGCCTGGCAGCAAGGCTGCTTACAGGCAGAGCAATCAGGGACCTATCCACTGAACCAACTAAGCTTGCAACAGAGTAAGGTGCATTGGAATGAGACTGGGAAGAATGAGAGGCCGGTGTGATTGTATGGATTTTTTTTTTAACAGTGCCAGGTGTTTAGCCTTTAAGTTATCCCTTTCAGTATAAATTCAGTTGTATCTGTATATGTCTAATGCCATGGATGAGAAGTGAACAGTTTTAGCTTAGTCATGCAGTATGTTGACAAATAGGTACATGTACATTGCTTCAGAATTAGATTCCGTGATGCAGTCTTCTCTGCAATAGGACATTTGCTTGAGATGCATACAAAGAATCATGTATACTATATAATCTCTCCGTGTAGCATGCTGTCTTTTTGTATATATCCATTCCTACATTGACTTAAACAAATAACTTGTGTTGTAAATTATCAGTTATAAACTTATATCCCACCTTGTGCTGCACACATTTACAGGACTTGAACTGGATATATTTGATGGTTGAGCAATCAGAAAGAAGCATCATTAGCACCCACAATTTCTGATTTGCCTTTTTTTTCCAACTGCCATAATATATGACCATAATCTTAAAGTAGGTTGACCTTCCACATGTTTAATGTTTGAGAATAAAGTCAAAATTCAGACCTCATCCGTGAATTACACATATCAGCAGATTTCTATGTGGTAAAGTTGAATAGAAACTTTTTGAGTTTGAAGGCAAAACTCATTTCCGGATAAGTACTAGGTCACAACTCCAGAAAAGTACATGTGGGTCGAGAACTTTATTGTTCATCAGGTGCTCTGCTTCAATAGGCTTGTAAGGTACATGTACATGTGCCAAATTCCTGCACAAATTGTAAAAATTGACTGTAAACGTTATTTTGGGGGAGTGCCATGAGGGTTATCTCAATTCCACAACCAACAAAAGGAGGTCAATAACTAAGTTGTGAAAAACATGAGTTGCCTGGCACCAACATGAGTGCATTATTATGAAGCGAGGACATCTGAGATGATTAAGCGACCTTTCAGATTCTGCACTCACAGAGCAGTGAAGTGCTCTGATATCTGGTACTTGGTGGCTGGCAGAAGAAAAGTTAGGTTTTTTGGTGGTTTTAAGGTCCCACCAAACTTGATGAAACACCACCACCACCCCACCCAATAGGACAAAAAACTTGAATTTACATTTTTTGACATGGTTTTTCTTTCTTGCCATCAGCCTCCATGTGAAAAAGACCAATACCATGGTCTTGTCCATACAAGAGTCTGTGTTATGCAACATGTGCACTGCTATGGTACATCGTGGAGAGTCTACTGATTAAGGTACAATGTGTACAGAGCACGGTGTACATGTAGGTACTAAGTTTTGTACAGTTGCTTACACAGTATACATAAAGAACAGGTGCAACAACATTGTTGTATTAGTCAGAGTCTATGTGAAGCACTCAAAACAAACTAATCCATGTACAATTTTAAGTAAAACTGTAAAGAATATATTGCCGGACTCAAAGCTGGCATTGAAAATCTGCTAACATATATATATGTATATATATATGTTTTTTCAAGTTTCAATTCTGTAAATTCAGAGAGGACCAAAGTACAAAAACAGTGTCAAGAATATTGAAACACAAAAGTGCCTGAAACCACATGCTGTTTGAGTCATCACATGCACTATAGCTAGTTATTAGTGCTAAGTTGGGACAAAACATCTGGGAGCATGCCACAGATAGGGATTGTATTCAGTAATTGTATGTTTCCTGCATATACAAGCAGGTGATTAACCCTTAAAGTGCTAATAATGGCTATAGTTGTTTTCTCAAAACCGTTAAACATATAATGGTTAAAAGTTTGAAATTCCTCATGAAGATACCTTTCATTCATATACCAGCAAAACTAGTCTAAAGCAAAAAGGAATCTTATACAACAGCTTTCCTTGCGACATGTTGAGTGCATTGCCTTCAAAGTGTCCCAAGGAAAGCTGTTGTCTTAGTCTTAAATCAGCACTTTAAGAGTTAATACTCTGCTGGGTACAGTTTTTGATTATCCACCAAGTTTGCATTTATATGTGATAAGGTGATAAGTTTGCCTGCTTAGCATGCCTGTACATCTTTGACTGGTTGTCACCAGAAACATATCTTGCCTGGGCGGCAGCTAAGCAGGTGAGCATGGGGCCTAGTTATTTGTATTAGAGGTATAAAATGTACATTTTAGAAGCAAAATGCACAGTAGTCAACTACATGGCAAAGCAATTTAGGGACTAGATCATGAATTACAAGACATTTGGCCTTGTAAAGTGTATCATTGATTTGTGACAACTTATTATAAGAAATAAAATTTAAAGATCATTTTCTGTATGTTACTGTAGTTGTCATATTCCTGTCTTACAAGGCTCCACATTGCAAAATGCAGGAACTTAATATACCAACTTTATTTCTTACGGCTATCATAACGTTGTAGTATACATGTCATAGTATAATTTGATTACTTGTTTTGTATAGTTGCCACTTGGAAAATGGATAACTTATTGTTCGCAATGTACAACATTGTGGATTCCTATGTAATGTACAGATAGTGTTAAATCTATGTACGTGTTTTCAAGGATGTATGCTCAAATATTTTATGTAGAGTTAAAAGCCAAATTGTTTTCAAAGGTGAACCTTATCTGTTTGATGTACAAAAATAGGAATGTACTTAAAGACAAACATGCAAAATTTGTGGAACGACTGCAATAGTGAACGTGGTGATGATTGCAGATTTATAGTAATGTATATATGTAAGCGTAATATTTTTTTAAAAAATTACAATAAACATAGCCAGTGTACTGAAATAGTTTATGTATGAGTTAAATTGTCTGTGCATAATAGTGTCAGTTGACATGCCTGTGTTTGCAGTCTACAGGACAATACTATTAACTCTTTCAGTGACTTAAATCAATCTACCTAAGTCAAACTAGTCTGATTTATCATAAGGATCACAGATTCGTATTCCTCGTAAAAAGACCTTTCATTCAAGTACCAGCATCCCAGGTCAACAGCTTTTCTCAGTGTGTATTGGGCACCCATTATGCACACCGAGAAAAGCTATTGACTTAGTCCAAATTTTGGCACTTAAAGAGTTAAAATGTCTGTTTGACAGTGTTTCCAATTCTCAGAGTAATATAAGAGTGATTTGGAATGATCACTTTGTTCTGTCCAGCTCTTGGTTCAGTTGTATGTGTGTAAGTCTATTTGTTGCTCATGTTAAAGTCAAAAACTGTCATCAGATGATGCCCACTTGAAGCGTTTAAGGTGATCCGCAATGAAAGTTGCTGTTTATTAATGTCAACACAGTGGTATCCCTTTCACAAGGCCATCCCAAGTGCAGTCCAATAGTAGCCTTACAAGAGGGACCCGCAGCCTCTGTAGAGGGGGCAATGTAATGGGAATTTCATACTTTCTGCATCGGATTGCTCTGCTCTTTCAAGAGGGGTAGCATTTTGGTAAGAAGGGTCTGACAGGTGGAAAACCACTGTCAAGGTATATTTTCACTTTCTATATACGTGGGAAGATATTCGAGTCACCATATTATATAAATAGCCCTGAGAGGCAGATTTGACAGTAGAAAACGACTGTGACAGCTCTTCAACATGGTCATGGGCCAAACATGTGGGACCCACAGTCAAGAGAAGAAAATATTTCAAAGTTTGGGGAAAGATCACAGTGGGTAACAGTTGTTCCGTCCAGTTCACATTTGTCAAAGGTGTGTACACCACAACTTTTATCATGTTTATCAACACTGACGCTCTAGTGTTCTATCACAGTATTAACTGACGAACACACATGAACGGCTAAGTGTCTGTTGAGCTATATGTATACATGTATTGCTAGGAACTAAGCAAGGTATCTTTTGACATCAGTCGCGTACATTATGTATGTAAAGGTATTTATACTGTGGACACTTGACACTGTAAACATGATGTGTCTGTCATTTAAGCTGATAATGTTCATGATCAATGCTACAGAGGAAAGTTCAAGTTTATTATTCTGTATATATGAAATGCAGCACTGTGTCAAGAATTGATGGCTCATGCTGCCTTATTATAATATGTAGGGCACTGCCTATGTGGTAATCTGGTAATACAGTGGTACCTGCTATTTAAGACCACCCTCAATGCCAAACAAAAGTGGTCACATATGACAGGCAGTCTTTCACTGCAGGTGAGCTAGCAAAGAATTTAAAGGCCAGTGTCTTGAAAGGGTGGTCTTAAAAATTAGTGTGGTCCTTCACGACAGGTGGTCTTTAGAGCAGGTACCACTGTATTGTACACATTGCATGATTCGCACTGTAAATATGACATAGTGACCTGTGAATAATGTCCTCTGTAACTGCAAAATTAGGTAAGTTCTAAATTTGTAGCTTTGCCTGGTGCCATTAAAATACAATATGTACACCAACTATTGTTGCTTTTATGTGGTAGTTCCACATGGAATGATTATGCATACATGTACATGTGGTAAAGATAACGGAATGTAGTTTTAATATTAACCCTGAAAGCACTGATTTAAAACTGAGTCAACAGCTTGCCTTGGGACATTGTGTGCAAAGTGTCCCAAGGAAAACTGTTGGCTAAAACTACATTTTGCTTTAGACAAGGTTTGCTGGTGTTTGAATAAAAGGGATCTTCATGAGGAATTTGAATCTTTTAACCATTAAAAATGTTTAACAGTAGTTAGAAAACAATTATGGCCATGATTAGCCCTTTAATGGTTAAGCTGCTAGAATCATGGTGTGGCCCTCAGTTCGTGGATGTAACTTATGTGTACATGTGCATATACTTCACACGTGTGCCCCTCCCATGTTCATGACCAACTATCTTTTTGCTGGCAATTCTACGCGGGGTATGGATGAGCACAACAGTGCAGTGTGGGCAATATGCAGCCACAGTGTGGCAAGGAAAGTTGGCAACAAATCATCTGTACCATTATTGATAGAAAGAAACTTGTTTTTTAAGGTGCCAAAGCTGTGTTGATACTGAAGGACTGTGTTCAGTGCTTCAAACTTTACTGCAGCAGTATTCAGATATTGTTGTGCCTAAAATAACTCCAAGCTTTCAATGTGTAAAATGAGTTGAAACTCATGCATGCTTGAATTTCTTAATACTGCACTTCTACATGTACACATGCTACTTGGAGATGTGGAATAATTTCAGCCAACTACAACACTCGCTACATGTATGTGAAAACAACTGAACTTTAAACCCTCTGAGATAATGTCTACAGTATATATTATATTAGCCCGCTGCCAGTTCTATGTCTTTATATTCAGTGTGTTTGACCCAGTATTATGGGCTAAGGTAACAAGTTCACTACCCATGTATACATTGTATTTGCTAGCTTCAGGTCCAATTTGCTTCAACCAAGTGTTGACGTTACATACATGTAGCTCAAGGGACCGCTGTGGTCTTTTAAAAACTCTTTTGCTTGAAGTTAACAGGACACAACATGGGGAAACTAATGTGGACAATTAAATGATCATACAAGTAAGGGATGGTTCAACATTTTCATCATTTTTGAATTAGTACTTATAGTCGTAAGGGGGAAGGCAGTTAAATGGGTCTATACACTTTCACAAAATATGGAACATGATGGTCAAATTTTGGCCTGTTTTGTGAAATTTTCTATGATTTTCTGAGAAAATCATTTTTAAAGTACCAATTGGGGGGAAGGGGGGGGTCATGAAATTTAGTACCCTATGTCCTAATTCAAAAATGATGATGTTGCACAATCGTCAAGCTGCAAAATGATGATATATAGCTGTCCATGACAGATGGTTACAGTCAGATTTGTATTGTAACAGGAATCTTGGACCAAAAAAAAGAAACAGTTGCAACTGCATGTAGTTTAAATTTATATTATAAGTCGACAATTGCACTATATGGAGTAGGTCCACTGTTATTGTTACGAGGTTGGCAAGAGCAGTATGACTATCTCTGCCCTGTAACTGGACTTTGTGATAAGTAAGCAGATGTTGCACATTCTTTGTATGGAAACTTTAATAAAAACTTTGACTTTATTTGGTTTGTTATTCACTTTTTAATCACGTGCCAAAGACAGCAGGATGGGCATGCACACATCGATGCCATTATGTCAGCTGGTCATGTACATTATGCCATTAATGGTGTGACAACAGTCAGTGTAGCGATTATGGAGAAAAGAAAAGCTGTGCATGGCAGCAGTACTGGAGGATGACCCGGCAACATGGTCATGGGCTGATAGTCTGTTTCCAGGGTTACGCTAGCTTGGGGAATTCAGCATTGTTCAGAATTTGTTGTCATACATGTAGAATATTCTCATCCAAAGTGAGAAATAGGCTACTGAAGTACTCTGCCATGGCATTCAATTATGGACATTAAACAAGTATTAAGCCTTTTTAGGATTCCATAATCACGCGAGGATTAGCTTTCAGCCCATCATGAGAGTAGACCATGAATTTATAATTTAATGGGGGGGGGGGGAGGGTAAATAGCATAAAGAATACCATGTGTAGACATAAACAAGATTTAATTGCATGATGGGAATATTGTACCTGTAGCAAAATTGGAAATGATACATGTACACGTACTTGAAACCTGATGGATTTTGTGCTGTAGAAGACCAGGGAAGTTGATGATTGAAGTAACAACCTTAAATTGGCGATATCGAAGCACACAGCACATGCAGTATTCATGGGACTTGGAACAACCATGACAAATGTTCATTTGCAGCTTCAAAAACAGAGTCTGTGTTGTTTTGCAAAGTTCAATTATAGCCATATTAGTCCCTTGAGGTGTGGTCAACATGATGGCAGGCTGCCCACATGAAAGCCTATTGTTAACATGCGATCAATAAAGGGACTTCATGTGGTGTACTACAATATGTGTGCAACGTTGAAAATCGTGTTGACACTGGTAGCATCCTGTGGCATGAATTATGTACACACATCCATCAATTCCATAGCTTGAGTGTCCATATACTACATGTAGCATTCTTTGCTGGAAAACATTGTGCTAAATATCATATAGTGATCATGGTATTGTGGTAAACATGGTAACTGCAGTTCATGAACACTCCATATCCAAACACTGAACTTCATTTTCATTGGTGAAAAACAAATTTTGGCTTTATCTGCAGGGATTGAGGAAAGGAGTAGAATGAGGAATGGTCCCCATCATTAACTCCCAAGATGGTGGTACAGCAGTCCCTGTCTTGAGAGACCACTCCAGTGAAAGACCACCTGTCTTGAAAGACCATCTTTTCATCATACTAATGCTTAGTACTTTTCTTGTTGTTTGTACCTCCTATGAGAGACCACCTGTCTTGAGATACCACAATGTGGACATCCCTAGAGGTGGTCTTTCAATACAGGTTTTACTGTAATTATACAATACTAACTGGTATGCAATGGGTACCTGGCATTCATGGTGCATGGTTTACATGTACAGCATGTATACAAGAATACAACAAAAGCAAATCCTATCTCTATGATTGTCAGTTATAAAGTGTGCAGACTGAACTTGGTCAAAACCAGAATGATGAATTGGTGTGCAAAAGTGTCAAAGTTGTCAATTCAGTAAGCCTCTTGCAAAACTAATTTGGACAATATTCTTGTGAACACAGTTGGTAAGCAAAAATCTAGTGTGTTCTTCACTCACTGGTATTCAGCCAGTTCTTATATGCATTGCCATTTCAGTAAAAAGAAAGAAGCAACAAAAATGGTCCCATGCATGTAAAGCATGGAGCCCATCATAGCTTGTAGACAAGGTACTTCTGGATCTGTACATACTTCTAATCATGCTCATGCCTACCATATGCATGTATAGGCATGGAGTATTGTGAATATTTCAGTGGAGCAGTGGCGTGTAGCGGTTTTGCTTCTTCCCTGCACACCTGATTTACTGGCATTTCTTTGCATTTGGTCATGCAGCAAGCTTGAAGGCCAAAGTCAACCTGAGCAGGAGCTAATTTGTTGTGATCAGATGACACCCTCCGAGAATAGGAATATTATGATGTAAACATGATGCTGGTCCGCAGTAGAACACAGTGATCCTGCATTAAATTTTCTGCATGAACATTGGGGTCTGTTGTCTTGGCCAAATATAAATTCTGTGATAATTTAATGCAACAGTGATGACTGTGTCCTGTCCTGGAGAAAATTACCAAAATTTGAGTTGGCCATTAACATTCCCCTGTTTAAAACTGTTGCAGATTGATTGTTTGTGTATGCTCTTAGCTGTTTACTGTTACAGTTGTGCCATATTTTACATACAATTCATGGAAGTTTATTTTAAAACCAGCCCTCAGAAGTTGCTATGTCATCCTTGCTACAAAGTTATAAATGACACTTTGAAGTATCATAACTTTTGATCTGATCTGATCTGATCTGCAAAATTTATCTCTACACCCCAAAAATGTCATTCTTAACAAGTTTCCTATGAGAAAATATTCTTAGTTGGGTTTTTGTTGACACTAATTGGGATATATGATGTGCAGTTCATGTACATGTTAACTGAATCAGTTGACAGGTACAGGCATTATTGCATGTTCTACTTGACTGATCATTTCTTTCCTTTTTGAATGGCTCTTGTCACCTGGTATATTGATATTACCAGCACACAGGAGACCCACAGTAAAATCAATACATGTCCTTTAGAATAGATTCATTTGGCATAATGCACTCATATTGATATGCTGGCAGAATACAAGTCAATGAAGATACAACCAGCTTAATTATTTCAGCATATGTGCCAATAAATTCATTTCATGTAGTGTTTTTTAGCCCAAATTATTGAGAGCAAAACTTCAAGGTTACCCAGGATTTTTATAAATATATTAGTCCCCCACATATAAAGGTACATGTATAAGCCCAACCCCACCCTCCATCTCCAACCCTATAATGGCACTTCTGCATGCAACAAGTATCATACTTTCATTTTATTTTACCCCGCTCATAAGGCCACAATTCATTTGCACTTGGGGGTGGCCTCATAAGAGGACCCCTGTAACCATTGCCCTCTTGTAAGGCCCCCTGACAAGAGGCCACCCCCACTACAAGGGCCACTTTTCCATGCATCAAGCGTTTTGGTCTTTTCATATTATTTTGTCCCTCAAGAGAGGCCAACCCTAGCTCTCATAAAGCCACATTTCTGGTGCACTTGGGGTGGCCTTATAAGAAAGGGACCACTGTCGTAGAGAGTCTGAATGTTGCTTGATGAGAAAACATGATCTTGCATTCCTTTCATAAATTATATGGTAAAGAAAAGCGGAGAAGCTTGCTGGTGGAACGTTCACAATTTAGCTTCATTTGTACAGTATTATCCTATTTTTCTGAATTTGTCATAATTGTCTTTTCATTTTTTTACCCTTAAAACGTTGCTTTAATTTGAGTCAACAGCTTTCCTCGGGGCACTTTGCCCACAAAGTGCCCCGAGGAAAGCTGTTGACTAAGACTACTTTTTGCTAAATTAGACTAGGCTTGCTGGTATTTGAATGAAAGGTAGATATCTTCATGAGGAATTTGAATCTTGTCACCATCATATGTTTAATGGTACTAGTAATGATAGTAATGAGAAAACGACTGTCACTATGGGCGTGAAAAGCACTGTAAGGGTTGATTTATTTTTCAGCTCATACTTATATCCAAAGAGAGTGTATACATATCAACAGTGTACCAAACATGTCCTCATGTCATGCTCAATGTACTCTTAAGCTGTTCGAGGAGCACCCTACAGTAGCTGGATTTTGCTCGATTGAATTTTTTTAAGAGTCTTGTTAGGGACCAGCCAAAAATGTCAACATTTTCACACTAGTACATAGGGTACGCTTTTGGGGGGAGTGGGGAGGGGTCTTTGGGCCAGTGTAAAATTTTTTAAATACATGAAAATGTTGATTTGTTTGCTTACCAATATATGTCTCAAACTTAGATATTTATGGTAATATTTGCATGAGAAGCTGAATGAACATTAGATGCATGGGTTTTAGGGTCTACACCTGGCCAAACAATAGCCTCGCTTTTTAGATTAAAAAAATCAACATTTTTAAAGTACTAATTTCGGGGAAGGGGGATCCTATGCAATAGTACTCTGTGTACTAATGTGAAAATGTTGATAATTTTGGCTGGTTCTTTAATCAGCAATGTTTTTAAATAGTTCACCAGAAGCAAAGTATCAAGTTATCAGCAGTGGATAATGCATAGCGATAAATATTTTTTTACTGGCATGCATGTAGGGGCTTTTCTCAAGTGGATTATTGATTATGATTATTTTGGCCAGTACTTTAATAGTCTGCTAATTCCTACTGGTACATTAAATTAGGTGTATTAAGCTCCAAAAGAAGTACACTCAAATGAGTCAAATTTTATTGCAAATACAATTGTAAGAGGATCACAAACAGAAATTCCGGTATATATCTGATGTAATTTCCGTGTAATGTCAGAGGTCATAGTGTAATATGATTAAGTACACTGTGCAACATACAAAATAATAAAGCTCCAATTTGAGGGCCAGGTAGTTTCATTGTCAGCCATTAGTCCCTATTGAGCTTGTCAAAAGAACACCGAAAAAATGACCAAGCTATCAATTGCTTTCTGTGTACAAAGTACACCACACGAGCCATTCAATCAGTTGTAGTGGTTGAATGATTTCATTATTCAGGCAAGAACTGGAGAAGTAGCTTGAAAAGTTGGCGGCAAGCCATCCCAATTCTGTTACGACATGCAAACTACACTATAAAACTCACTGGCCACTCACTAGGTCAGAAATGTGAATTATTGACCACTTTTATGTAACTAGGCATCCCATATGCAGACCCAGAAACTTTCAGTGCTGAATTTGGTGTATTCAAGTGTTTGTCTCAGTCAGTTTGTAATTTTGAAGCAAGACACATCCACAACAATGAAACAAACTAGAGTAGTGGGTAAGAGCTGTTCTGTGTTCAGTTGTTGTGTTAGCTCAAATAACATATTACCTCAGCCAACTTTTCTCTGAGCCGAGCTTGTATTACGAGTGGTAGTGCATCAACTGGCCATTCACAGTTACATTTTCAACTTCGAGGCCGTAAGAGCACAAGCTTTTCCAAACTTGTTTGGGATGTACCCCAGGTGGATCTGTCCCAGTTTGTTCAAAGTCATGCTCCAATGATTTTTACCTCAACTGATTTGCCAGTCAGCTGCAGTTAAAGAATAGTCCTTTTAAAATGTCATCTTAATAGTTCTAAAAAATGTCCAATTTCTTATTTATCTGAAAAAGATGAATGAGAATTGTAGACTACACATGTCCAGGTCCAGAGCTTTGCTTGGTGCAGGTTGGGTGCAATAAGCCTTACCCACACCAGGAACAGTTGTTGACCTAGTCCAGTACTGTGACAAGGAAAGGTTTAACAATAAAAAAAACTATGTTCCGAGCATCATTCATTTATTCAATCTAATTGTACAGCACATCACAGCAGAGGGATGCATGTTATCAGATGGAGTTTTCTTAATACACATTAACGAAGATTCAATATTCCAGTCTCAGCTTGTTAACACTTTCCTGGCCGAACTCATCATCAGCAACCAGTGATTGCAAAGGTCGTATAATTCATCTATCATTCTTTTCTTTTCAAAATACAATGGTCCCCCGCTTATAAGGCCCGTCTCACCAGAGGCCATGCCTCTTAAAAGGTCTGCATTCTTGTGCAGAAATTATGGTATTTCCATTATATTCTCCCCCTTAAGATAGACTACCCCTCTTATAAGGCCACCTTTTGGCTGCGTTTGGGGTGGCCTTATGAGAGGGGGACCACTGTATTTCTGATGACAATTTCAGAGACAAGTTGCCAGAGTAACATGCCAACACTTAACAGCTTCCCTCGGTGCAGTGTCACTGGCCACTTGGGCAGGTCATGCCCAGGGTGCACTCAGGACAGCTGTTGATGGAGTCCAGTATTATTACTTTTAAAGGGTCAAATGTCTGTTCATCTCAATGTACAGTGGTTCCCCTCTTATAAGCCCCCCCCCCCCCCCCAAAGAGAGGCCACCCCCTCTAGAAAGGCCACTTCTCCATGAAGCAAGTATGAGATTTCCATAATATACTCCCCCTTAAGAGAGGCCACCCCTCTTACAAGGCCACATTTCTGGTGCATTTGGGGTGGCCTTACAAAAGGGGGACCATTGTACATGTATATCCAGCTCAGAGTTACCTTCAAGTTTGCTTCATAGGCAAAGTTTACTTGTATTGTCAACACAGACAGATAATAATATTAGTGATGGTCAATGTCCTCCTGCTCCAACACTCCAAACTTTGCAATACATGGCCTGTCAATAAAATGGCTTAAAGATTTATAAAACTAGCAGTTGCCTTGTTTCCCACATCAGTCTAAAATTACCAGCAGACCATTTGCTTGACAACATATGGCCAATTTTAGATTTCTGGTTGAAAGTCCATCTTGGTTGCCTCCTAAGCAGACTTTCTTGGGGCGATACACTATGTTGGCCCCCAGCGAAAGTTCGCTGGGGGGTAGTAGACCGCCAAGAACAGATGTTTAGCAGGCAACCATCTTGGTTGCAGCATTAATTTTTCAATGTTCCAAAGATCTTGTGAAATTGTCAAGATTGGAAAGTTGTGAAATTCCACTCCAAATTAATAAGCTCACTCCTTTCAAACCCTACCCTGTGAAACCACAACTTTAGGTTGTCGGAAAAAGTTCTTTGAAATTGTACTTGGGTTTGATTTCAGGTTTACTTGTCCATGACAAAAGAATGCAAATAAATTCCAGCTACATGTAGGTCATACAAGCAATTCCATATAATGCAATACAGACATGTATCACTGTGAACTCCTATGGAGACATGGACACATTCAAAATCTCATTGGCAAAAGCATCCTTCACTGTAATGTTGCATAATCCTGCTTTCCCTTGTAATTGATTGATTTATATATTTATTTATTTTACTTCAGCTGATTTATTAATTTTTACTATTTTTTCAGCTGCACTGCTGCCCGTGTAGGATGTGTTTGGACATAGCAAAATGCTGCATATGGATTTGAGATGTTCACATCTTTATAAATTTGCACTGGTTTGCCCACTGCTTGTCCAATGACCACACAACCATACATATCGTGTAATTTAGTACCTTGTGGTGCTGGCAGGACAACATCACTATGCTGAAAGGTGACATGGAAATGAAATACTTCTGCAAATAAGTTTTAGCAGTTGCATGACCCATGTTCATGAAGTACAACTAATTCAAGATGGAGAGGCAGAAACCTCAGCACATTAATACATTTTGTAGGTACAGACTCCAAACATACCTCAAAAACATCAGAAATACAATTTGCATAGTGATGGAACATGCCAAACACTATACTCCTCATTCCATGCAGTGTAATATTTCTAGGAAGGATTCTACACCATCACAAACTTCAGACATGCGTCAACCATTTGAGGTCAACAGTGCTTAATCAACCCTTCACTTTGAAAGACAATCTTTACCCTTTCAGTGACAAATTTTGGACAGTCAACAGCTTAGCTTTTCTCAGTGCGCAATGTGCCCAATGCATGCAGAGAAAAGCTGTTGACCTGGGGTATTCTCTCTGGAACTATAGGCGTACTTATTGTGGTACTTAAATGAAAGGTCTTTTAACGTGGAATACGAATCTGGGATCCTAACGATAATTCAGACTAGTCAGAATTTAGTAGATCAACTGTAGTCATGGTTGGCACTGAAAGAGTTTATTACTACATACGACTAAAAGGTTTAAGAACCACAAATTTTTAACCATATTTTTTAAATGCTCTGCTCAGTTTTTATGCTTACCTGAGGTTTTATGTGACCCTCATGACACAGAGGCCTCTGTCTTGAAAGACTGCCCCTTTAAATCATCACACTGCGGTCTTCAAAATAGGTAGTCATTTTTTTTTTAAGTACAATACAGTAGTCACTCCTTTGGGAGACCACCTCCTTTGAGAGACCACAGTTGTCAGGTCTTTCTGTAGTACTTTTCATGTTACTTATACCTCCTTTGAGGGACCACCTGCTTTATGTGACCGCCTTTTGGGTGGCACTAGGGGCGGTCTCTCAAAGGAGGGACTACTGTATAGAAAATTACAGAATGATCAAATTATCTTAAAAGGATGGTCTCTGAAGTCTGGTGGACTCTCATTGGAGTGGTCCCACGTGACATGGACCGCTGAACCCCAACAGGTAGCATATTAACCCTTAAAGTGCTAATCAAGCAAAAAGTAGTCATAGTCAACAGCTTTCCTTGGGATACTCGGCATGCAGTGCATGCAAAGTGTCCCAAGGAAAGCTGTTGACTCAGTCTTAAATCAGTGCTTTAAGGGTTAACCATATTGTATCAAATACATGTATCTTCAGATGCATCTCAATGGCATGTACAGTACAAATATCCCTACTGTATGTTTGCACATTGCATTTGAAATGTTAATGACGGTGTACATTAATAGTGGGTCTTCCCATTTTTGTGATGATCCTGGGACTTGCAGCTGATTCTTGCCTCTTTCTTCTATGGAATGCATGGGAAGAACCACTCATAGCAGAACATCATTAACATTTCAGGGCCAGATAATTACAACTGAATGTAATAAACAAGCCAAGCCATTACCGTGATGACGTGAAATGGAATTCTTCATCACTGCACACAATTCCTTTATAAAGTTTATGATACACAGAATGCAAAATTGTGCTGAATCTGCAAGCGCTTACTTCATCGAAATATTTTATCAAATGAGGCCATGTGAACAGTATATGGTAAAGAAATGCCACAGTGAGGTGGACAAAGTCAGCATAATACAGAGAGGTCGGTCTGTTGAGGCACCACTTGAAGGCCCAAACTGCTCTCAGTGGTACATACAGGAATATAACATGGCAAAGAATGCAAGGAACATCGTCTCTCAAGCAACTGTTCATGTATGTGGCCTCTAAGACAGGGACCTGTATAGTATTGACATGACTATAATGGTACAAAAACTTAACAATTTAGTGCACTCACATTTGATTTCACTTAATATTTCTACTTTTCTATTGAAGTCAGTCCACAGCATGGGTAACGAGGCATTGAAGCAAGATGTGCAACATGTCAGAAGGACGTTGTCCTTATTACTGTATTTTCCTATTTATTGCACTATTACCGTTTGTGCCAGATAAGCTTCAGTGGCCACAGAGAACAAAAGAAGGTCCTGCAAACTTTGCCAAATTTGAATAAAACTGTGTCACACAATTGGTCAAACACTTCAAAATGTATGTATGTTAGGCAATAAGCTTTACTAAAAAGCCTTTTTTTTTTCCTTTTTTACATATTCAACATGAATCATTATTTTACACGTTATACAACCAGTCTATTTGTACCTTCTTGAACAGTTGTGTTTTCTGAAGTCTTGAACTAATTGGATACCTGTAGCAGATGTAATACCATAATTCAATACAGAACAATCAATGAGCACACCTTTTTCAGCAAGAAGTATTTACATCATTCAGCTGTGTTTATCTTAACTGATCTACTCACCGAGTTAATCATTCAATTACCCAATGCATCTTGCGTTTTATTTGAAGACAAGTGCGGCAACTTTGCTGGCCTGTAAATATCCTATTTCCTCAAATCAATATCAGCATTCCTTTGGTGTTTTTAATCAATACTGGCATCCAAAATAGGAGGCCATGGGCGGAAGTTGACCACATCAGTTTTGATCACATAAAATGTATACACTGTACTGAACATTATTTTTGCATACATTATGAAAGTTTCAGTGTTTTTTATTTGAATCTGTTTGTTGCAGATTGAACACTTAAAAAAAGGGGATTTTTTAATCTGAGATGGGTGACACTTGACTTTTCACTACTCTAGTATTGCAGCTGCAATGTATATGTAGATGGAAAAATCGTTGTCTTAGTGAATTTCACATGGATAACAAATGGATTTTGATAATAAATATTCAAATTCCATTTATTTTGTACCATTATATACCACTTGTCCTGAAGGAACACTTCCTTGAAGCCTTGCAAGACAATTTTCAGGATGTTAAAGCAGAAAAGACCGTCATACATTCCAAAGGCACTCAGTTGACACAAGAAAAAAAATTGAGATCTTAATTGCACCTTTACTTCAATGGCAATTTCCACTTTAAATTCACTTTCACACCAAGTTGTGTATTTTTTTAAAGGATGGGTTCCAAAAATTCTTTACTGCCAATTAGTACATGGTACACATACAGCATATTAATGGTGGGCAGCTGCATTAATAGCCTATGAATGGTGGGCACGCTGTATTAATAGCCTATTAATGGTGGGCACACTGCATTAATAGCCTGCATTCTGCCCACAGAGTACAGAATAGTCACTAGTCTTGCCACATGTACACCCAGTGCACATTATACATCATTCAAACTCTGCACATACAGTCCTGGATTGAACACTGAAGACAGCTGAATGTCAAATAATATGTTGTCCAAGTATCCCATCACATCCTCCCTCCGCCTCACAGGAAATACAAGACTTGTCTGAATATGAAGTGGCTGCTGTAGTGCATTCTCCACAGATGGCGCTGTCCTGACGTGACTGGTGTGCTTGTGCAGCACTGCACACTGACTGACCACAAGTTCAGAGTTAGTTATTCTCCACCTTCTTACCCTTCTGTATTGTAATGCTAGACTGTGCTCCATGGTCCTGTTAGAGATAAATGAACTAAATATGATTCTGTTGATTGCACGATACATGTAAATAACATATTTATAATATGAACTAATGATGAAACAACAGTTTGAAAACATTCTATTTTCACATGATCATTAATTGCTTCATGTTATGTCCTTTTAATGATACTAATGCAGTTTTGTGGGGGTTTTAAAGTTTTTAAGGCCTTTAGGCTTATTGTACACTCACATGTATTTTCATACAAACCAATCACTCAAAGGACTACATGTTGTGTCCATACAAAACTACAAAGAAGTGTTTTCATGGTATTTTGGCTACACAATGCAACAAAATTGCACTTTTTTTCTGCAGTGAGCACTGACCTGTACTTGCAGTCCCACTGCCTGCAGGTTCTCCCTCAGCTCATCACAGGCAGTGAACAGTGGACTCATGACCTGGCGCTGTGCCTTTCTGCGTTCTTTCTCATTCCCACTGTCATCCTTGCCGGCTGATCAAACATATGAAATTCAATAAAGAATGACATCAGGACACTGAAGACAGACAACTACATGTAGTACACGGATTTTAGTTTTACATCTAGAACTGATTTCCTGACAAGTATACATGAACAGTTTGAATCACTTTCCAAAACAGTGAGATGCTTTCTTTATAATTTGTAAAGTAACAGGAGGTTGATGTAAACGAGTTATGGCTGATTTTTTTTCCCATTTGATAAAACAGTATGGGTTACACTTGTATATAAATTTAATAAAACAGTATGGGTTACACTTGTATATACATTTAATACAACAGTATGGGTTACACTTGTATATACATTTGATACAACAGTATGGGTTACATGTGTATACACATTTGATAAAACAGTATGGGTTACACTTGTATATACATTTGATAAAACAGTATGGTTACATTTGTGTGCGCACTTGAGTAATTACACCCACCTGGAAAAGGTTGGATAACTTATGTCAACTTGGAACTAATTGTGCTGGCTATGTCCGTGTGTCTGTACATTGTCATACTAGGACCACCATGCTGACTGTGTCACTGTGTCCGTACATTGTCATAAGGACCACTGTGCTGACTATGTCCATGTGTCTGTACATTGCCATACTAGGTTAGCATATAATTTGACCCTAACCTTTTGGTAACTGCACCTCAGTCATTCCAAATGTGCGCACTTGTGTCCTAAATTTGACGACGCTGGCCAGGACGTGCTGCAGCCTCATGTCAGCCTCTGACTGCATTGATGCCTGTAGAGAAAAACCATGGACATTCTTTAAGAAATATATTAGTGTACATGTATATGCTGGGTTTGACTCAGAGCAGAAGTCAAAGCCTAGTTACATGACCTCTGACTTTGAAGAGATGTTTTTCGTATGAAAAGAGTCTGAAAATTTGTGTAAGTTAGGGAATTGCCATGTGAAGTATCACAGAACAAGAGGACTAACTTAAATATGGTTTGTAGGCACAGAAACCTGGAGAGCCAGAGTTGGAGCTTTTATCCAGCCAGGCCCAAAGGACAAGTTCTGCCCTCCACTGATCAAGTTGACCACGCAGGGCTTGAGTGGGTCAATAAGCATGATAAAGACAGGGCTATTCCTGGTAGAGCTATTAGCATGATAAAGACAGGACTATTCCTGGTGATGCTATTAGCAGATTAGTATTGGACAGTGATGAGGAACAGAATCCAGGCCCTCTGACAAGACTGGGCTCCATAGACTTTGACATAAAAGACACAAGAAAGTTCAGGGAACACATGAAAGATTTCAAGGATGAAATGGTCATTATGAAAGATGAGTATCTTAGTTAACATGGTTAGGGTAGCGGCATCGTTGTGGCGTAGGGGCCTAACTTTCCCGCATCGCAAAATGGGTTTTTATCATTTCGTGAAAGCACAATACTTGAAGTATATTGTCACCAAAAATCAGATTAAAAAATTAGATATTTATATGAGAAAATTGCGTTTAAACTTTTGGAAGTTTAGCTGTCTAGTACACGTGCTGGTTTCTGTTTGTTTGTATATGGTAATTTGCGACGGTGTTTTCGCAGCAATCCGCGATCGTCCACATACCTGGCAACGGGAAGGGGCACACGACCGTCGCCCAGAACAATGGCGGCACGCTGAAGTGGAACGGAGCTGATTAGGCTACAGAACCGATTAACGTTATGTAAACAGGCTGTTCAACGATGTAAAACTGGATGACTTTCATGTTTTTGGGGTGTTCCTATTTGTGATATGAACTTCGGGATGCGTGATTTCTCCAAATGGAACATAAACGATGCTGACTTCGGAGTCCTTTGATCTTGGTTTACGATCGTATACCGATACGCAACACCCGGAAACCATTACCGTATTCAGCGAAATTTAACAATTATACTGGTGTCCTTCATTATGTTGAATTTCATCATGGGTTTCCTATTTATTGTTGCATTTCATTTGAACATGAAACATTGTGAGTTCCGTGGTTCTCTGGTTCAACTTTTGTGGTGCCAATGTGGCATTCATATATGATCTAGCTGACTAACTTACAATCAGTCTCCGTTCATGTTCACACAGTGACAGTACAGTCAAGAGCACAGAAGGTGTAAAATCCAAAAATCAAATTCAGAAAAATGCCTAAAATGAAAAAAGAAACTAAAGCCCGGCAACGTAAACGTCAAGCAGCCGAGTTAGTTGCAGTGGGAGAGACGGCACTTACAGACGAGATTACGCAACTGGGGTAAATATATGTGTGTTTGTTATTTATTTGTTTGTTCTTTGCGCAGCATTGATATGACTATGGGTCGTCGATATTATGACAGAGAATGAAAAGTAATATTTCTGTAGGCCTTGTTCTATCATATTACCGTAAATGTTTCCGTTCTGGTAATTGCCCATTGAAACTAATACATCAACCATGTCAACGCACGTATGTAAGTTCATAAGCAGAAGTTTTTTTTTCATCACGGTCTACTTTCAGTTGACAGCTATTGTTTGGCTCTCGCAAATAATGAATATGGACATTTTCAAAAGGTTGTGGATCATGCCGACTTTCTCTCCCAGTTTTTCCATGGATGCACATGGGAGCAACTATACAACATTTCAATATTCAACAAGTAGCCGGAGCCAGACAATGCTGTAGGACCTATTTCTGATTTTCAGTATTTGCATGTATCAGCACAGATAGGAGTAAATCTTGGGAGTTTGAGTAGTAACTTTCAGATGTTCCCTTCCAAATTAATACAAGGAGTTCCCTTCCAACTAAATACAAGGAAAATGATATTCCGAAAATTGCATAAAACCCCATCACATTCGGGTAAAATATGTTCAGCAGTTTACTTATCATTTTGAACACGTACAGCCCCCCCCCCCCCTTCGTATCGGGAGAGTACCACGAGTCCCATGACGAAGGGAATTTTTTTTTTTTTTTTTTTTTTTTTTTACAACACATGTGTGACTAAGTGTTATACAGTCAGTTTGGCCCGTATTGTTACCTGGACTGATACTTTTATTAATTTTCTTTTGTAGATATGACGGCCATGGATTTGTGAGTCGGCGTGCAGGGTTGAGCTGGCAGAGCTCTGCAGGGCTGTTTGTACCAAGTTGGATTAGAATACAGTGAACTTTTCTAATGACAAAGCGATAAGAACATGGACAAAAAAAGTTCTCATGTCAAGTTGGATTAGAATACAATGGACTTTTCTTACGACAAAGTGATAAGAACATCTACATAAAGTTTTCATGTAAATAAAATTTGTAAATATAAATATGGATGTAGTTTATGTTAAATTTTTCAAATTGTGCAGCAAGGTCCTTATTTTCCCAGGCCATATGATTTCAACTGTAGCATTACAAGACCAACTGAAGCTTTTGAAAAAATAGATTTGACTGGACTACGGCTGATGCATTGCCTGACACGGACAAAGTTCTGTGTATGCCACAAACAGTAATTGTGTGTAGTAGATAAAAACCAGAGCTTGGTCTGCCATATGGAAATCCATATACCTCTCCCCTTACTTTATTTGCATGAAATAACTTCTCTGGATTAATGTTGATTGTTCATTACAGGTCTGTCACATATCTAGAAATGAATCTTGCCAGTCATTTATAATTCACAATCTAGTGCTACTGTTTCTGAAAATATAGTCGTTACATATATATATATATATATATATATATATATATATATATATATATATAAAATGCATCCTAGTTGGAAAATGATTTATTGGGTAAAGAATCAAGAAAACAATCAATGAGACAAACAACAAGAAAATATTTTATTCAACATAAGCTGGCGGTGGTGTACATCCTCGGGTGGCAAAGGGTCACACAACACAGCCTCCTCCGTGCATTGATCCACGTCCCGGGGCTGGACCGCATCGCTCAAAAGTTTTCTACCTGTTGCACAATTTGCCTGTAAACTGACTGCGTCTGTGTCTGTAGTCTGTTTGTCTCTCCTCTTTGCCAGTAGTTGCTTTACACTCCCTTTCATCCGCTTCTTCGTCCGTTGATACCTGGGCACTTTTCAGTTTTCGTCTCCTCCACTTCAATCGTAAAAATTCTCCAAGTTAACTGTTACTCGCTCAAAGCTTTCCAAAACACTGCAGGCCGAAATACCAAACCATCGCCGTAATTAAGGCATTTTTGTCTTTGATCGGAGGTGATGAGAAGTGTGTGAGCTAATCCTGCCAGATGAGTACACTTTACCGAACAAACTGTCAGACTGCTCCCCGCTCCACTAGGCAGTCACCATTTTTAAACAACCTGTTGCTTGGGTCAAGGTCAGGTGACTCCGCTAATCCGCTCACTGTACCCTTTCGTGTCGGGCAGCGCGTGTGAAACCAGCCACACAAAGCTGACTGCATGGTGGCTTTTGAAGGATTTGACTACAAAAAGTCCTTTTTTAAGCCACTACAAGGCCGATTTTTTTAATTTCAAAGCCAGATATGAGAGCCTCTACATGTTTGTAGTTTGTGCTAGAAACTTTGGGCCGCGGGAGTGAGTATTCTTCATGCAAGAGCCTATCAATGCTTCAAGCTTGACAATCATGCCCTTCAGCGCCATTTTCTCAAAAGCAAGTTTTTCATAAATTGATCAATTTTTCTGCAGGCGTGTCTTGAAAACGGATCAAGATATCTTCACAAAATACACGGCTCTGACAAGATACGGATCTGCTCTAGGAAACGAATTTTTTTTATACCTTTCCAACCCTTCCTTCCGTGACTTTTGTGGCCCCAAAAATGAAGAAACTGTACAGTCTTACGGACCAAACTTAAAAATTGCATATTTTTTTTCCTATCATATTTTTTGTCAAAAGCAAGATACGGTTCCTGCGTATTGGTCTATAGTTTAATTTTCGATAGTTGTCACTCAGAATAAAATAATATTTTATCAGAAATGCTTGCAAAATGTGTGATTTCATACCCATTCACAAAACGGCTCCAAACAGCATCAAAATTAATTTCATGAGATTCAAATATGATTCCTGATAATGCTAACATCTGTGAGATATCGAAAATATATAGTTTTGCTGGTAACATAAGAAAAATAGGCAAGTTGCATCAGGTCAAAGTCGCGAGTCTGTGTTACGCGCTCGTAACGGTGCCGCCACCTTAAGTGAGTGATCTATATGATTAATTTTTAGACGACTTATCTATATACAATCTTAAGTTTTTCATTTCTTTTCAATTCTTTTAACTTACTATGTGTTGGTGCAGGTGTGTCCGTGGCCTACACAAAACAGTTTTTACAATTGAATGTAGCCACAGAGTATTTACTACGTACTTACTCACTTTCTCACTGAATTTAGTTCACAAAAGTTTGGTCTGGTGAAAATTTTTGTCATGTATGTATAGATGAAAGAGGGAAGTAGGGCCCCATAAATGAGAACACCAATCATGGCTCTACAATTTTCTTTGAGGTCCACTGGTGTCGGGACAAGCACCCCTATCTGTTGCATGATATTTCTTTCAAATTTTGCTTGCATTGCATCAAGTTTTACTTGTCTCTGACAACAGGACATGAAAACTGTAGAGCCTTACCAATATACAATAGGGTAATGGGGACAGATCACAATGTCAGTGGGACCTGGCCATCAGGAGATAACGAGAATCACGACTTGCCCTTTGCCGTGTGTGAAGTCCCCAGATGTCCATGTGCCTTTTCACGAAGTTGGACACAGCAGCAATGACGGCTGGACTACGGCTGATGTATGGCATCTACCGACACAAAACAGAAGTAACTTGGTAAAACCACACCAATCTAACACACTGTTTTACTGAATTGTACACATTTTCAACAGAAGTGGGCAAATACAAAGACAACAAAATATTTATTTTTATTTTTGACATTTACCTCTAGCAGTAATTTGGCACCAAGAGTTGTCATCAACTTGTATATTTAAAAAAATCTTTAGCATTTAATGGATGTACTGGCCAGACCCTTTTCTCCTTAAACAAGCAAAAAAACAGCTGCTGGTCAAAGTTCATACACATGTACTTCAAGGATTCTGTCTTATTTCAACAGGAATGAAAACAATTTAAATGAGAATTGTAATCCAGACCTAACAATGACATGTCCCAGAAACAGCCTGCCACAGCATGGGTTGGACACTCAGCATCCCACCAACACCAAGGAAAGCTGTTGATTCAGTCTTAATATGAGGCAAGCATATTAATTCCTGCCACAACTGCATGCCTGGTTGTCTTAGTAACCATAGTCTTTGCCTTGAAAGATACAGGCTGCTGCCTGTGTGGGGAAGTGAGATATTATATTATTTTAAATAAAGAATACTTAGTACAGACATATGGATACTTTTATTTGTGTAACCAATTTAGGAAGCAATAAAAGAATAGGACTTTCATATTTGTAGATTTACATTTTTCTGAAAGACACAAATTTTATCAGAAAGGGGTATCTAGCCCTGTATATATGTGACTGTGATATGCCCGTGTGTCCTCCATGAATGACAGGCGTGAGCCCAATGCCTTGTGGCAGGAAATTAGTATGCATATCACGTATTTCGGGGGGGGGGGGGGATGTCAATTGACCTTACTACAGCACTTGGGCTTTTATTCACTTATGGACTTACTACCCTGCCTCAGTCTGGCACCGAGGCTTTCAGTTCACTGCTGTGTAACTAGACTTTTATGCTAAGTCTCAAAATTGGCTTTTAAATCCACAGGATACTTATGAACCATTCATTCAGCCATGCACCATGTTGTCTCCCCTGGCAGCATAATGGGACCTTCCTTCAACATGGCTTTTACACTTACTGGTGTAACAGATGCACCAGAGCCTCCCTTGAGCTCTTTATTTGCTGCATGGATCAGATCTTCCATGGCACTGATGGCTTTGGGTGTGTCAAAGTCATCTGCCAGGACAGTGTGCAGCCTCTCTTTGGTTTCTTCTAGTCTGCAATCACATTGACAATAATGACAATATTGATATTTGGCGCACAGAGCTGTTAGTGAAATACTCCACTTTTTATATCACGATAGCAACATGTGCAGTTTTCAACCTTAACCTTGGATAAATGGAATGACTCGCTCCCTGACACCACTACATGGTCAAATCTGTTCTCCTAAACTTTAAAATTTATTATATGTCTGCATTCATCAACTGATCCTCACATACCATCAGCACCCATTAACTGTTTTAATGCTAGCAACTCAGGATGACGGCCTTTTGTAAGCTAGTTACTGTACCTTGTCTTCCAGATTAAGATTGTACATTAAGTTTGTCCTACATGCATTAAGTTGACATCTCCAAATAAACATGTTATAAAAAGGTGACAATTTGGATTAATATGCTTGTATTCCCTTTGTCTGAGTAATCCAATTAATCCCCAAAATTATGAATTCCATTTATCTGTTACTGTACTTCTGCATGAGCTGTGCCTCATTGATGACCCTTCGTGTTAGCTGACCACTGATGTAAGCTTCAGCAGTATCCAGGAATGTAAGCCATCGTCTGAGGATCTGTACTGCCTTGAACATACTCTCATCACTGTATTCAATTGCTGCAAATAAATGTATAAATTCCAATTATAATACATAAACACACACACACACACAAACACACACACACACACACACACACGTCAGATTAAACACTGAAGTTACCTTCATTGCATTGACAGTTTCACAGTATTTGGAGTACATTGACATATTGACATTGAAATTTGTATAGTGATCAGTCACAGAATAACAACACTCAGCAAAATGGCCAAAACTCACACAGCCAGCAAACTGTTGATTGCGTTCATGTATATACACCAATTTTTTTAGAAATCATACACACATGTACCACTTGTATGTACAAACTGAAGCAAATCCTGTACAATACTGTAAACTTGACTTCATGCTTATATGTCCCTATTAACTTATGTCTACTTGGCTTTTTTTAAATATGTTCTGAAAAGTAAATGCCTGGACAGAAATTTTTAACTCAGAATTGATAACACAGATGGTAAACTTAATGTTCAGGTAAAACTCTCACATGCTATTAGACAATTGCAGAAATAAACTCACATGAAAGTTAGAACAGTCAAACATTCAAACTGAGATAATCATGAAAAACAAGGACATGGTTTCTTGTGTGCCAAATTACCTGAATATCTTCGTGCCATGTCAAATGACAAATAAAATATGACAGTTGGTGCTGCCACTATGTGTTCAGAATTGTAACTAATTATAAGTAATCTGGTGCACTTGGGTGGAGCAAGCCTCAGCTGTGGAATGAATTCTGCAACATCAAAGTACAAACACTTCCCTTCTAAATGACAAAATGTGTCAAACATTACTTACAAATTTACATCTGTTTGGTATTAGTACTTACGATGCCTATAGGACCTTAGCATACAGAACATTCTGAACTGGCTGGCAGTGTAGTGTTGCAGCAGATCTGTTATCCAGATGGTGTTCTTCAGAGACTTGGACATTTTGGGCTGGTTTTTCTGGTGCAGGTGCCCTGAAAATGCAACTTCATCATGTATTATATTTCAAAACTCCCCCAAAATATGAGTTCAAGATATTACAGCATGAAAATGTTTGCCTGTGTGTCCAAAAAGCATGCCCTGCATGGTACTGTGCAGAAAGATTCGTACTTTTTATGTCTGTGTGTAAACACAGACATACAGCTCTCCCTCCCTTCCTTCCCTTTCTTGCCACTTTATTTTGTGTCAGCTTAAACTCAGACACCATAGGAGCCAGAATTTTCATACTTGTCATGGATATTGCAGGTGTGTGGCACACACAGTAGCACGTATGAATATCTGATCTTACTCTAGACATGTTACAGTTATTGCATCCTTAGCAATGAAGTAAACAAAGTAGTAAAACTGAACATTGTGACTAGTGGCAGCAACATTCTAACAATTTGCCACACATTTATATCAATCTTAAAGAAAATAGTGAGATATAAGTTACAGATTGTCATGTCATGATGCCTTACAAATGATGAAGAAAACTAGTCTGCTGAATATGGATCAAAGATAAGACATATGAGTGATGCAGCAAACTAGTACCTACACATGCCTAATAAAATAATCTTTACTGAACCTAAACACAGGAGGTACATAAAATGCATGAGCACAGGGTAATTATAGTTAGAGTGGGAATAAAATACTCCAAGCCAGGATAAGAATGAGCTGGCATCCACCTAAAGCAAACAACTAGCAGACATCAATCAGCAATATCCAGGTTTCTATCTAATAATAAGAACATTCTCTCACAGTGTGATCATGTCTCTAATCTGAAAACAGATCTGAGCCTTCCGAGTTATTCAAGTGATGAAAATTGACATTCCATGAAAAGAGACTCTTATATTGTTAATCTCACAGCCCAAGAGCGGATCTTGTCCTCTCTACCATTTCCAGTCACACTGTTTGTACATTATCTCCTCTACCCTCCTTGCTTCTAGTGACATTGACAAATATTTACATTCAGTCTAACTTTTAACATTGCAAGTATAGGAGAGAGCCTGGTGTGTTATGAGACCATAACACATTAACCTTGTGTGTTATGGAACCATAACACATGTGTCCCGCCCACATTCCAATAAGCCACGCCTGCCTGGGTTTCCGGAACTTAACACTTGAACATGCTCGGCAAATCAGTTTTTGGTCGTCTCTCTTAATTCTATATATTAAGTTTCTAAATTTCGTAAAATCTAGCAGAAAAATTAAGAGGGAAATGTAAATATAAGCAATGACGGTCGCTTTTGTGTGTGTTATGGCATAATGATGCGGGTGCTTGAAGCTGGCACCAGGCGAGGTGCACTGCTCTGTGCCATGCCCACAATGTCAGCTTCAATCACGAGCGTCATTATGCCATAACACACACAAAATCGACCCTCATTGCTTAAGAATACTTCCATTATTGGCAATTTTTAAGGCAGTAATTTAGGCAATGATATGTGGTCTACTAAACATGGTCATTTTAACATACAGTGTATGAGGCATATTTCCGTATTTAAATAAACCATAATATGTGAACTTTAAGTGCTATTACCAGGGATAACCACATATTTTATTCTCACAAACGTGGACATTTCATATTAACATTCATATCTTACTTACCATGACATCACATAACTAAGTTTGCATGTAATTAAGATATAATCAGCAAGTCCCTTCTCCTATAGACCGGAGCACCTCATTTTTAATGTACCACTTCAAATAAAGCACTAGACGAGCCTCCTTCCCCCTGATGAAGGCCGGGGGGGGGGGGGGGGGGGGGGGCAGAAACGTAGGGGGGAGGCTCTACTATACTTGATACTCAGCTTTGAGTTTGTTGGTTCTGTTCATCGCTATTATATATTAACTATCTCAACTATAATAGCTATTTTAGTTCATTTTCTGATAATATACAGCCTTTCAGCACACAATAGTTATAAAATCAGCTCATAAAATTTGGCTATTTAAGGAAAGGAAACAGATTGTTCCTGCTAATCAAGAAACCCACTAGACTCAATCAAAACAGTCACAGAATCTTGACATTTTCAAATGACCCATGCAAAAGCATACGTCAATTCCACATATTCTGAGGATTTCAAATACATGTACATGTACATGTACATAAAAAGACAGGACATTTGATTTAGCTGCACGACTTTTAGGTTTTATTTGAACGATACTTTGCTTGATAAGTTTTGTGAGGTATTGTTTTCAAGCTGCAGTGATTTCATTCGATTGTTACAAAAAATTCGGAGTATCACATTCACAAATATATGAAACAATGTGAAAAAATAATATGGCAATCTGATGTGCATACCTGTATGAAGCCAATAATTAGCCCACTGGTGAGAGCAGAAGCAGGCTTCAGACTGAGCTATTTCATTTTCATGATGAGGGAAACGCAGATCATCTCCTCCAGTATGGATGTCCAGATTCTTCCCAAAGATGGCGCTAGTAACACACAAATATGGAATAAAATGAAATGAAAATAATGCCTTTAATTCAACCGTAATCCTTTTGAAATATAATATACTGTAAATTTCTTCAATTTCGCTGTACTCTTATTTTCGCTTATGTTGCTGACCCCACAAAACTGTGAAAATAAAAACACAGTGAAAACATTATTTTCATATTGTTTGAACAGGAATTATGTCCAAACAGTGAAATTAAAACCACAGTGAAATGTTTAAAATACAAAAAACTGTGAAAATTTATACACATGAAAATAAAGCAATTTACAGTAAATGCAAATTGGATAAAGGTGACTTTATTACACACACTGTGGTTGTTTCAGGTGTAAAATAACCTTGAAATATTTCTTACATGTCCATTTGTATCTACATATATACTCTAAGTAACTGCAACCACTCATCACCATGCATCTTACTTGAAAGTTTGGTCCCACCAAATTATACATTTCTTAATGCCTTGGTCATGTTCAATTCTGATCACCAAAAGTAATGTTTCAAAACAACCTGTGCTGAGAAGAATATAAAATTTTACTTTTACAATGGGTATTTTACCAGAACATCTCAACATTCAGAAATTTCAATAGCACAGACAATGTGGCATGTACATTTTACACAATGAGTGCAACAGCAAAATATAGCACTAATCAATTTGTTACGATCAGTCATGAATTGCAATAATCTCGAGTTTAATGGGGAGCACTACCTACAAATTTCAGGGACGGCCACGGGACTCATGTAGCCACCTCCTTTGCCAACCTTTTCATGGCCATACTGGAACAAAACCACCTTCTTAAATTTCCTGTAAAACCTCTTGTCTGGTGGCGATTTCTTGATGATATCTTTTGTATATGGACATACAGAGATGAAAACCCACAGGAGTTCATGACACACCTGAACTCCAGCCATCTGACTACCACGCCGAATATCCCACAGACATAAACTTCCTTCACACCTCAGTCAAGCTAAAGCCACAACAGAGAGCATATACCACTATCTCTATCAAACCCACTGATACCCACATGTATCTTCACTATAGGTCAGCACACCTGAAATATTCCATCACCGGGGTGTCCATAGCCAACTTCTAAGGTTCAAGTGCATTTGCTCCAGACCAGAAGACTTTGAGGTCAATGCTAAAAAATCCTCAATTTTTATCAGCTCAGAGGCTACCCCATAGAACCGTTACAAGAATCCAAAGCTAAAGTGGATTCCTTGCATAGAGCAGAGTTACTGGCACCCAAGCCAATTACACACAAAACTACTGACCAGCAAAACTTTTTTTCTGGTCACAAGACACAATCCATCTCTTCGTCCAATAAAACAAATTATCCAAGACAACTGGGAAATTCTTGAGCCATCAAACCATGCAGCAGTGTTGGCCGACAAGGAAGTCAAGATTTGCTTCAAACTTACAATGAAGACATGCTGGTCCACTCCAGGATCTGGTACAACTCAAACCCAGACCACAACCCAGCAATCTCACTCTCAGGCTGAAAACATCCTAACAGTTACGCTCCCGTTCAAGTTAACAAACGCCAAACGCACCAACGTTTCCCAAACGTTTCTCAAACACTTTCAGTGAAAGTCAAACGTTTTGCAAATGCATAGCAAACACTTTGCAAACACTTTCCAAACGCTTTACAAACACTTTGCCAAATGCTTTCAAACACTTTTCAAAACGCTTTCAAACACTTTGCCAAACGCGTGTGGTGAAAGCCCAACGTTTTCAAACACTTTGCACTTTGCGCCAAACGTATGTGATACATGTACATGTACACTTGGTAATCTAATTCTAATGACAAGAATATTTTTAACAAGTGTCTAAAAAGCGTATCAGCACCTTAAAATCCCAACAACATGTGCATGCCTTCATTTATGGATAGGCCAAAAAGCTCTAAACTTAAGAAATGAAGAAAAGAAAAAATGAGTCAGTGACAAATAATTCCTGGATATATGTATTTGTCACCTTTACCTGCTAATATTTATATTGTTACTGGTAATCAACAATATTATGACATGGCCATACCTAATTAAGGAATAAAATAAGTATAGGTAGAAGAAAACAAATAATATGCCTACATTAACAGGTTTAACACTTCATTTATTATAAAGTTACAGATCTTTCAGTAGCAAGTGTACCTAGTTGCTTTCATACTTTTTCTGAAAGTGAAGTTCTTGAAAAAAAGGCTAACTTTGAAAATTTTGAATGGAAATACAGAAGCAGCTCAATTTAAGTATTGTTTGGCTTACTAAGCCAAGCAATAGAATTAGCTCCAGCGGAGTAAGCCAGGCGATACTCCATTGGTCCTTGGAGTAATTGTATATATTTTAATCGAAAATTAGTAACTATTTCGGAGTAAATTTATAGGCAATATCATGATCAGATCATGAATCATGATCTGATCATGATATTGCCTATGGATTTACTCCGAAACAGTTTTTGAAAGATGAAGTATTCATGACATCTTAAATGAAGAATTAAGTCTTTAATTAATTTTAGTTGAATTAGACACTGGGGTAAATGAATTTGGATTGTGTTTAAAATAAATATATACAACCTATAATGCTGGATAAGTGCACATTTACATGTAGGTACATCATATATTGCTGGACCTGTTGAAAATACGTTTGGAGATTCTTCATCATTTAAATGGAAGTGTTTGAAATGCATAGTGTTTGAATGCGTTTGTGAAAGTGTTTGAAATCGTTCGGGTAATTGTTCAACGCGTTTGGAAAGTTTTGAACGCATTTTGAGAAGAGTTCGGTAGCTTTGTGAAAGTCTTCGAACGTTTTGTAAAAGTGTTTGAGATTTTTCCCAAACGCTTTCCAAACACAGTCCAAACACTTGCAAACAAATTCCAAACGTTTCCAAACACAAGCCAAACACCAGCAAAACGCGAAAAAAGCGTTTGGCTGTTAACTTTTAGCCGGGCGTAACTGTAGTCGTGCAAATGCAACGATTGCAAGCACTGCGCTTGTCTGTTAACCACTGGACAAGCCATAAGCACATAGGTACATGTAGATCATATTCGGTCCCACAAGGAGGTTGCTGTGAGAGATCAAATCCCATCTATCACCTCACGTGTGCCATATACGATAAACAGTATGTGGGACAACCGAAATGTCCTTTACGCGACAGACTGTTACATTAGTAACCGAAACACAGACCAACCACTGGGCAGACACTTTGCCCAAGCAGACCATGATGGACTAAACATAAGTGTCCACATTCTAGAATACATCCGTACCCCTCCACGTCGAAATCAAAGTAAGGTATGTCGACCAGAAAGAGAAATATTGGATGCACCAGCTTCGTTCCATAGAGTCATTGGGCCTCAATCTCATGGGTAAATGAGCACTTGCTCTGTTTAATGCTAAATTTTTATTGTCAGCTCATTTGCCCATGCTATTTAAAACAGCCCTGGACACTGACACATTAGTGTACATGGCACCAGATTAATGGCAAATAAATATTTACCTAGAAACAACAGCAGTTGATTTCTAACTGCCCCTATCCAGGGCATCCAGTGGACATGAGTAAAACTGCATTTTAAAGCCCAATTCTGTGCCAAACGTTCGAGCTGGCACACTGACCTCTCCTTGTTTGGAGAGTCACAGTCTTTCCAGACATTTGTTTGAAACTCACAAGCCTTGATAACTACACCATAACACCACAATGTGAAATGCTTATATTTTGACAAATTTTTGTTTCAAAACAAGAGGAACGTGGGCCTAATGCTTGGATAAGATTTCATCTGAGGACCACCACCAAAAAATCATTTCATGATATGCATGTCCTTCATGACCTTGAATCAATCAAAGTCATCCATATAAGGCAAAGATAAAATTCCACATGATACTCCTTTGTGATACAGTTGGTAACATTTGCCTTATTCTTTATTATCAACATATTGAATTTAGTGTCTTTTTCTTATATGCATACTGGCCTTGAAAAATAGGTCAAGGTCACACAACACATTACAAAATTTGACAATTGGCCTTATGCATATTGAGTGTAAATTTGGCAGTTCCATCTATACATGCATGGTCACTTACACTGCTGGCAGTTCTATTTTTTAAAATTTTAATTTCCTTGCTGGATTCCAATGGAAAGAGAATAAAGTTCACAAAATATCTGGTACATATATTTTGCAACTGGGGATACTAGTTTGTGCTCTTTTTGAACATTAACTTACAGATACATATATATATCTCAATTTTTGTGCATAGATCTGAATTATGATCAACTCCCTTCATGAGGTAAGTTTAGAAAGCATTTAATGTATGTAAAATTGTGAAGTGGATTGAAAACTTGATTGTTGAGAAAATGTTAAGTTCTGGATGCTTGGAAGGTATACATTATGTGATTTATAAAAAGATCCCAGCCAAAATGTGAGAAAATCTTGCCCTGAGGACAGCAGTGCAAAATATGAACAAGCATGCGCGGAGAAAAATTGTTGGACAGGTAGTCTTTTATGACAGCTTATGGCACAGACACACAGGTACCTCCAGCAAGTAAATATATTCAATAAGGGCAGAAGAAATGATCTTACTGCATGAGAGAAGAGAAATCTTACTGTGGACAAGTGACTTTCATACTTTACACTTGTGATGTTACCACAGGCAAGTACATTCTCAACTTACCATCTCAAACTCCATGTACAAGCACTGCTGTCACTTTGCATTGAGCATTATTTTAGTGCAGAAACTTTTCATAAAGGTCCAAAATTATATGTAACACTGTGTCCATTACCTGGCCATAGCAGAGCATTCTATATGCCAGCCAGGTCTGCCCTGCCCCCAGGGTGACTGCCACCACGGCTCCCCCTCCTTGGCTGCTTTCCACAGCGCAAAGTCACGATTACTCTTCTTTTCTTTGTCCATCTGTTCCACTATACAGAAAAAGTTAATTTGAATAAAACACGGTGATAACATCATGATAACAAATTAACTACAGCAGTGAATTTGATTATATTAAACAACTAGTTTTTGGTGTGAACACAATAATGGAGTTTAATTTCTAACAAGAATTAGGCTATATGTAAACAAAATCTTGCCTGTGAATTGCACAAGAGCTAGCTATATAGTCCATCAAACAGAAGTGGGCTCACACAACATGTACCCTTATGCTCATTTTTTTTCCAACTGAGCAGCATAATGTTGCCATATTCATTAACTATAACATAATGGTAAGTATATTTTATTATCATGGAACAACTTGCCTATTATCAATTTCTACATTTTGTCATCTGCAAATGAACGTAGAACTAGATATTTGTATCTGAGTAATATGTAGCTGGCAAAGTTCTGATTTGTCTCAACAACTTGTTATGTTGCCAACTTGCCTCCATTTCTCTCTCCTGAGTCTTCAGAATCTCCTCCCCATCTGCCGTATCTCGTGTACTTCTGGATGTCAAAGTATACACTTCCTGCAGGAAAAAAAAGCAGCTTGCCTTCTCATGCAGTGTATAAATGAGGACTAAGAAGTTATACTGACATACAAACTAAGTACTGTTTATTCTATGTGTGCAAATTGGAGAAAGCTCAAACCAACATGGCTTCCTAAGTTATAAATGGATCCTGAAGGATGCATGGGTCCAGTGGGAAGAAATAACTTAAAACTTATACACGAAATTACCTGATCAACACATATATGTATGTAGAAGAGAGTCAAAGAAATTCTTTTCCATGCAGATGTCTCTTTATTGGTTCCTGACTGGTTTAGACATTGAAATCTTCACACACATACAGAAAATTTGAAAATTCAGAACAATGCCTGATAGGAGACCAGAGAACACTGGAAAAAGATGTGCCACCTACAACAAAGCAAATTATTTGCTCAACAAAAATGCCTGCATCTCAAATATTCTGACCATAATAACTCAGAGAACAGACATCCAACAAACTGTACACCGTACATACATTTAGCCTCTTCTCAATTTGACCGATTATCTGGCATGCTAAACACCTTCATATTAATGACAAAAGAAGAAAAAAAATCATTCAAACATTAACAGATCAACATGATGCACGACCACAAACCTGGAAGCAACAACTACTCCTGACCAGCTTTTTATGGTGGATATCATGCCAGATCTATTCACCACTCAACAACCACCTTCCAGGATAATGACCATAAGTGCATTGATCATTATTTTGAAGGAAAACCTTTACCTATCAGATACAGCGATTTAGACTGGTGATAGTTAATACCTATTAGTAATGGACTTTAAATAAATAAAATCTATTATTTGAATTTCAAAATACAATAACTAATTACAAAGTAAGTCTTCTATATTCTAATCTATCTAAATAGGCCTACAGTATAGTTTGACCCAGACTTATGATATCAGAAATATGATGATCTTTTTCTTAGAAGGTACTAACCCATTCTCCTGTTTTTAATATCTGTGCAAAGGCCCCCTAAACATTGATATAATAAGTAATTTTTGTCTCGCTCATGAGAAGCTTTGGGCTTGTGGGCCTCCTACATAACCAACAATGGGGAAGCATTATACAGATGCAGAGTGCCAAGCTTCCTTGAATATAAAACAGGAGCAGCTAAAGTTTTGAAACGTGCTGTACAAAGTTGGAGTCCTATTATCCTCAAATGTGACAGACAGATAAAACAGTGCAAGATTGACAAATTTAAACAATTTAAATCATTAGAAAAATGGGACATCTGCCATATCGGGAGACTCAACATCTCTGCAGATGTGAAGACACACTAGCAACATGTCTAGAAGGCTCCTACACATACCCTCCAGATACCAACAACAGAGACTGTTTACATTCATAAATATACTTTCTAAATATCAAAATTTAATAAATATTTAGAATAGTCTGTATTAATGTGTGACGTCCTTGAGAAAGACATCAGTGATGACGCTGGTTGGACATCATGAAGGTTGAAAGAGAAATCTGCCTGAAAAAAGCATCTTTCCACTCTTCTCAACATTCATATTTGTTGGTTAAGATCATTTCTTTTATTAATTGTACATATTTTATAACAATACATCTCATTGGTTAGTAGTTTTTAAACTCTTTTTTTTTTCTGGTTGGCCTCATTCATTAATTTTCATCATGAGAGCCAAGTTACTGATGATCATCCACCCTAAGTGCACCGTGCTGCCATCTAGTGGTTTTAGACCTTACAATTCAGTTGTGTGGAACCTACCTGATGGTGTTGTGTAAGCATATCCATTGGCCATGATATTCTCAATGAAGGAGATGATGTGAGGCACATACTCTGTGACACGAGTCTTCACAGTTGGTGGAAGAACATTAAGGTCACTCATGTCTTTTACAAACTCACTTTCATACTTCCAGGTCAGTTCCTTAAAATCAACTTTCATCTGAAGTAAGAGACAAAAATATTAGACTTAACAGGGATTTTTTTTTTTAATTAAAATACAACAGCCCCATAATATGCATGCATAATAAATGGAATATCTTAATTTCTTCAAATCAAAATCGAAACAGCACCATCATCACATATTATACGTCTGCCATTATTCATTGACATTTTATTTCTGGTGCATTAATACTGTTACAAAGTCACATTTTGCACCCACTTTAATGTGCCTACATTTTGATAGTAAAATCATCCATGCTTTAAAAGATCTGTGCACATAACAATAGCCTGGTTCAGCTAATGGTACTTGAATGTGCTGCAAGGCCTAAAATGAGGTAAAATATATTTGACTCACTTCTAGTGCTTTTTTGATGATCTTGTCATCAATGTCTGTTACCCCCATCACCATGATGCAGTCTATGTTAAAATGCTCTTTCAAAATCCGTCTAATGATATCTAATCGTATATAAGTGCTGCAAAATACAAGGTTATCATAGTCAACAAACAATGTAACAGGGAACTGATCATATTAAATCTGACATTTTTACTTTCACTGCTCCTGCTGTTGGCCATGATGACATGGCAATATATTATTATTTTCATAATTCTTGGAAAAAGAAAATACTTACAAATAGTTTAACAATTTTTAAAATGCTACTTGTATAATCATGTTGTCTGCATCAGTATTGAATCTGTGGCAGTCTAGGTGCAGTGAGGAACAAGCAAGGTGTGCTGGCCGACCCAAATGTTAATGAACCAGCTCACTCCAAGAACTACACATGCATGTATCTAGTTGGCATTTATAAAATCTGACTGTCTGTCATTGAACAAGCAAACTTAAATGAAAAAGTTTTATGAGAACTACCATATTCATTACAATACATGTAGTAGCAAACTGTGCTCTAATGCAAAGGCAAACTAGGAGCCAGTGAAAAGGTTCCTAGATATGCATTAAAAATGCACCTTACAACGATGTAAAAATAAAAGTGGCTGCAAAAAGGCACATTGCACATGGAGAGTTAGGGTAAACCATGAAGACAATCAGCATGTTATCCTCCTAAAATTGTGACAACATCAATCAATGTCATAAAATTTGCTTGTATCTTTTCATGTCCTGGGAAAGGAGATGCTCTGAATTTGCTCTCTATAGCTGCGACATATATATGGATGAACTACAAAAAGCCCTGAAAATCAGGCTTATGCAGCTTACAGAATGATCCAACTTATAGTCTGAAAAAGATAGTACTGTTAAGTGTAATGTCAAAATGCATTGGTGACCATGTTAATAGAGAAAGGCTGCCTACCTGGCATGTCCTATATGCGCCTTATCATACACAGTGGGCCCACAGCTGTACCTGAAAGTGGAAAATATTTCAAGGTCATCACGACATGGTTGAATAATTAAATCAGAACTTATGCCCCCACATCAAGATTTCAACTGTTTTAAAATTAACCACTTTTCCTGTTGGAACAGCAGAAAAAAAAAGAAGAGTTTTTTAAGATTTAGTGTAACTGTCATTGATCATTTTAATTAACACTAATTGGGTCTGTCCAAACTTTAAATGTTGAACATTTTTTAAGGTATTCTGCATAGAGGTATCACTCCAACTTCCTTATTCATTGGTTTGTGAGATAGGCTCATCCAATGGAATTAAAATGAAATTTATGACAATTAGACCCTTTGAAGATTTACTTGCTGTTACCATTTCAAAACTGTTATAGATGAAGGGCCAGTCAAATTTCAGTTTGATGGATTTTTGTTCAAGATACATTTGATTATCATGGAGCCAAAGTAGTGACTTTAAATTCTGTTAGTTTTCAGGGTACAGTTACTTTTTTACTTGTCATGCCACCCAGCAGCTTATTCCTCCATCATTCATGCCATGGTCATGCTCATTCCTGTTTAGAAGAACTTTGTTATACAATTCTCCAATCTCTGATCTGCTTAAAATGAGTACAGAGGTCCCTGTCTTGAGAGGTCACTCCAATGGGGCCAGCTGCTTGAAAGACCACTCCTGGCAGATCCCTGCTACTATCTCTCCCATGTTAATATTGTTATTATACCTCTAATGAGAGGCCAACCGTCTTGAGAGGCTACTTTTAGGCCTGCCCTTGGGGTGGCCTCTAAAGGCAGGGACTGCTGTACTTGTAATATGTGTTTGGTTGAACACATATATAACTGGTAATATGTTTTCTGTGTTCATGATAATACCATGTTGCCAGGTTGCCATTTGGGAGAACTAAGAACTCTTTCCTCTTCGTCAAGCTGTTGTACACCTTTATGCCAGTTTTGGATCCCGTGGGTAAAGTCCATTCTTGGTCAATCTGTCTGTGATTTGATTCATTCTTAAGCAAATTACATGCTTGTCTTGAAAATCTGACGAACTGCTTTAGACTGACAGCATTATGGGATGGTGGTGTATAGTTCTGGTCAGGACGGGAAATCACGGAAGATCGTAGCCCGATGAATGAAAGTGCCCTGCCCCCACACACCCAGGGACTCGCTTGCCACCAAGCCACCAAACACTGTCTGCATGGCTTCAAGTTTGAAGACGTGGTTCTGTACATGGTCTCAACGAATGTATTGGGAGCACCATTCCTGTCGTTGATCAAACAGTAATCGTTGTAAACGTGCCCCAATTCACAATATACATAACCAATGTGTGTGACAACTTCTTGATTTCCAACTTCACACACACATGTTTCCCCTTGCCAATGCCACAGTCACTGACATTGACACATGTGACCTGACCTTGACCTAACGGTGACCTTGCATGTGAAAACGAGGCCAGGCCACAGCGAGGTTCCATTCAACAACGGGAGGGAAGGGGCGGCGTGAAGGGATATTTGTAACTGTACATGTTGCTGGTTTAGGAACCCCATCGTCGCATTCAATGTGTGGAAAACCACTTTAACATTCTAGATGTTCTTAACATGAGCATGTTGAACCAGGCGGCTGTAGAAGCGCTGTGCTCAGCGACATATTTAGAGAACTACCTCGACTGTTTGGAGAACCTGCCAGATGACCTGCAACGAAGCGTTTCGCAGATGAGAGAACTTGACTCACAAACATGTGGTAAAATTGGTTTTATTCTGTCTTCAGATATCAGTTAATGAAAGTCTGAGCATTGTACATAGTGTAGGGTATATTTGGTATGGTTCTGTTTGTTAAAAACTCCCACGACCCGGGTTAACGTGTTTTAAGTTGCTGCACTCGCTTCCCGGGATTTGGTAACGGGTTGGGGCACCTGCTTGTCAATGCGCAAACTGACAATCACTGTCTGTGTCTGTAGTCTATAGTACGTCGTCGTTGCTGTAACCACTTCTGGCATAAATGCAACGGGGGAGAGTGTTGTTTGAAAGCTACTAACTTAGGCTACTGATGGCAGAAGTAAAGCTATTGACGCAAATACATGAGTCGTCAAGGACAAGGTGATTGATTCCAGTCAATGACAGTACTTTGTACAAAGAAAGATTGTTGTCTGTTGAATTTGTTCAAATTGACGTGTTTTACTATACGCGGTTTCACGGGCACAGAGAATCATTTTGAGTTACTCTCATCAAGCTCAATATGATATCACAGCTGAGACCAAGCCAGGTGAAAGCAACCCCTGCTTTCCCATTTATGTTAATTCTGAGGTTTTACATCGCTCATTTCCACACAATGCCATGCCCATGGCACTCTTGACGAGCTCCAAACTTTGGATATGATCCGAGTTCGCACATCCAGGAACTGTTGCCACTGGTCAACCACACGTAACTTAGATAAAGGTGTGAACAACAGTAATGCCGCCGCAAAAAGCTGGGTGACCATTCAGCGTATCAACCTGCATATGTCTTGCTAAAAAAGACCAACAAAAATCTGCTCAAAGTTCAGCTTTTTGACAAGATATTTTGATAAAGTTGCCTCTGGTTTTACAAGATTACAACTTCTTCAATACCATAACATAGTTAAACATCTGAAGTACAATAGATAATGTTCATAATACAAAAGAATTGTAAACATTGTTAGGCCTAGTTCTAATTTGCCGCTCGTAAATAGCTTTAAGTTCCGGGAAACTTTATCAGCGAAGTTGCCTAGGTTAGCATGTAAGTGAATGGTCAAGTGGGTGAATTTTAACTGAGTTCTCAGTGGGGGTGTGACATCACAGCGAACTCCAGAATGAACATGGACATGTAATCGAGGAGGACTGAGCACTGTCAAAAGTCCAAAATTCTAATTTTGGATAAGCTTTTGCTTTTGTATTGAAATTTCATCTGAAATATATGTAGAATCTAGATCTTACAAGGAAAACTAAGTTTTTTTTTTTTTTTTTTTTTTTTTTTTTTTTTTTTTTTTTTTTTTTAATAAATTTTGTCCTGGGTAATTTAAAACTGGTGTTTAAGAGATAAGCTGAGAATAGAAAATGAGACAATTCTTTTCAGGAGTATTGAATAACCATACGGCTTTGAGTTTCTTTCCTAATTTTATACATTTCTCTTCACCATCAATCAAATGTCACAGTGATGACAGATTTAGGGTGCTTTCTCCTTATCTTTGCAAAATCAGAGTTCCAAACCTATAGGTATTTTTGGTAATTATGTTACCAAAAATTGCCCAAATCTTTTGCTGTGTCAGAATAGTTGAGCCAAAAATATTAATGCACTCATCTTTATTCATCTTTCATGTGAACTAGAAGAACATTCATTTTCAAGATTAGTGTATATAGGACAAAACTACAAGCTTACGTCAGAGCCAGCTCTGACCATTAGCCAGTTAGCCAAATGCTAATGTTTCTTGAATTTGGCTAAGAAATGTGTGAATGGCTAAAATATAAATTTTTTAGTGATTTATAAATATAAAGGGCCACTACAAAATGGTCAGTAATTATGCTAATATTTGCAATCCTGCCTACAAATTTTTACAGACCAGAGCTGTTCCTGTCACACTTTTTTGCAATTCAGTTACTATCTGGTAGTAAAAGTTCTTCAGCACAATGTTATAAAATGATAGCAAATGAAGTGAAAGTTGAATGAATCACAGGCTCCATACAAGAAATATGTGCTAATTCAGCCAATCCAATAGTTTTTTCAACTGAAATTTTAAATGATCTATTCCAATATGTAGATACTTTGTAATTCTGTTACCAGGACAGTCAAAATAAGTTTCTTGGTTAGATATAAGGAATATTCCAGTATCATTAAATTTTCTTATACAGCCCATCAGCTGAACATCTGCGACGCCTATTTTATACGAGCTGTTTTGAGATTTCTGCAAGTCAGGTTGATTTAGAGGGGAAATTATTTACTGTATCTCTTTCCACTTGGTAACAGAATTACATTTTCCAGTCATATTGCCTCACAACCTCAAAATAAGATTTATACCTGCTATCTTCTAAAAAGAATTGTGAGGCGTTATTGAAGGAAAAATAGCTTCATTCAGTTTATTCTAATAACAAAACTACTAGGTTTTCCAAAAAAAAATCAACTGTAATTCCAGTACCACACAAAAAATGGACTAAAACCTTTATGTAATTTAATTTTCTAACAACATGACCACTTCAAAATCAAAACAGAAGGTAAATGTATGATAAATAAAATTAAATTGTATGTGAAAAAGGTGGACAATTGGTAAATTCACAGGTCAATTCAGAGGTGCAACTTCCAACTGAAAAATGAAAATTTATTTCTGCTATATTCTAAACAGATTTGTGGGGAGTTTATAAAACATGAATAAATACATTCATTTATTTGTGGGGAGCTCATAAAATGTGAATAAATTTATGTTCTTTTATTCTAATTAAAAATTACTATTTTCAAGAAATTTTCAGAGAACCTATTGTAATTCCTTAACCTCATAGTAACAGAATTACATATTAGATGCATTCTAACTTTGTAACAATATGACTAATTAAAAGTACTTCAAATGGAGAGAGAATTACGAGACTGTAAAGGTGAGTTACAAATTAAATGAAATTATATGTAATTAATGTTGATAATTGGTGAATTTGTCAGTAAATTCAGACAGGTAATTCTGTTACCACAAATGGTAATTCTGTTACCAGCACTGGACCCCCATGAAAAAAGGATTAAAAATAAATTTGGGAAAGCCATTGTCAAATTTTCAGTCCTTTGTTACAAACCTTTGATTTGACTATAATAAGGATGAAAATCTGTGAGACACTTCACAGAGTTTTCCCAACTTGATCTGAAACGTTGAGAACCTTCTTTTATTCTGATGTAATTATGTTATCAGGGCTAGGTAGAATTTATGCAAGCAAATTTGAAGAAGTAATGACTGCTGCAACAATTAATTTTGTTTATACCAACTAAAGATTTATGAGAAGCTGAAGTGCTTTCTCTTAAAAACTATAGGAAATCTAATCTTGAACAGATCGAAAGAGTTTGTGGGTGATCTTGATGTCAAATGTCAACTTGACAAGGTTACAGGGCTGTTTGAAAAATGTGTGCCATGCAGTTTGTAGAAGGATTTGAGGGAAATTCATCATACTTAATTAAAACATGGATCGAGGTAATATTTTAGTGAGGAACACTTACAGGTGACCTTGAATTCAAAGGTCAAGGTCATCCGGGCACTGCAAAGAAAAAGTTTCTATGCAATATCTGCTATGTACAGTGTAAAATACATGTGTGCAAGATAAATTCATTACACTTGACCACTTCATGCATCCAGGTAAGAATTCAAGTTTGCTCAGGCAAGGGACGGTTCAGAATGAATTGAAGGGTCCTGTGTAGGTCGGTTCGGTGTGAACCGATTGGGGGTCCCGTGTGGGTAGGTTCGGTTTGGACAAGTGAACCGTGTGGGTCGGCTAAATGGGAGCCGTTTGGGAGAAAGACGGTCGGTTAGGTGTGAGTCGCTAAGGTCCCTTGTAGTTCGGTTCAATGTGAGCCGTTGGAGGTCCCGTCTAGGTCGGTTCATTGTGAACCGATCAGTAAAGTAGGTCGGTTCAGTATGAGTCGCTAGGTCCTGGATAGGTCGGTTCTGTGTGAACCGTTTTGGAGTTCCGTGTAGGTCGGTTCGTTGTGAACCGATAGGCTATGTGCCCTGATAGGCTATGTAAGTTGGTTCGAAGTGAGCCTGAAGACATGACGGACGGTTCTGAATGAGCCGTAGGGTCCTGTGTAGGTCGGTTCGGTGTGAACCGATTGGGGGGTCCCGTGTGGGTAGGTTCAGTTGAACAGATGGATCGTGTAGGTCGGCTAAAAGGGAGCCGTTTGGAGCAAAAAACGGTCGGTGGTGTGAGCCGCTGGAGTCCTGTGTAGGTCGGTTCAATGTGAGCCGTTAGGGGTCCCGTGTAGGTCGGTTCATTGTGAACCGATCGGTAGCGTAGGTCGGTTCGGTCGGAACCGAAGGGTCCTGAGTAGGTTGGTTCAGTGTGAGCCGTTTAAGGGTTCCGCGTAGGTCGGTTTATTGTGAACCGATAGGCTCTGTGGGTCGGTTCCGTGTGTCCCTGTTAGGCAGATGGACGGTTCGGAATGAGCCGCTTGGATTCTGCGTAGGTCGGTTCAATGTGAAACGTTAGGGGTCCGCGTAGGTAGGTTCAATTGGACAGGTGGACTGTGTAGGTCGGTTCAGTGGGAACCGTTTAGACAAAGACCGGTGTAAAGTGTGGGCCGTTAGGTAGGTCGGTTCAATGTGAACTTATAATACCTGACGGACGGTTCATGGTGATCCGTTTTGGTGTTTATGGTGGACCGTTCAATGGCGATTTAGGGGCCGTAAGGGTAAAGTGTGGGTCGAGGTACTAGCATGAAGGGAGGTAGGTAAGAGAGAATCAACATCGAATGGTGCTGTCGTATAGAGGTAAGTGGTGTGTTACAAGTGAAAATGTAAAGAGTCCAGGGACTCAAAGCAATGGGATAGTCCAGTGGACAGTGGAGGGAATCGCCCAATGGATCAGTTTGCCGACCAGTGTCGGGAAATTGTTCCCCTGTGGGAATGGCGACAGAACCTAAAGGAAAGAAAGAAGAAAAGACAAGAATGAGAGGCTATCAATTTATTAACAGGTTGGAACATAGGTGAGTAAAAGAAGTAAGTGAAGCCGAGAAGGACCAAGTGCAAATATGGTGAGTATAAAGTCTATCACACTGGCTGTGGTGGCTGGGTGGCCGAGAAGGGGCGTGGGAAGATCTTTCTAGGAATTGGTCCTTGTCTTTGGAGGATCCTAAGCCTGGTCGCGGCCCCGTGGAGGGTAAGTAGGTGCTTTCTTCTGTACATGGGGCCCCAGGTCCAGGTTGGGGTAATGGCCCTATGCGCCGGGATCAGACGTAGGCCCTCTGGGATGGGTAGGCCGTCTTCCCTGTGTACCCGAAACGTCCTTTTGGTGGGGCTCCCGTTGTTTGAGGGGCCTGGTGTGGCCAGTGGTGCCTCTGTGATGGTCGGCGGTCGTGGTGTCTGGTAGGCCCTCATGATCTCAAGATAGGAGAGTTGGGTGTCATCATCGTCTGATGCTGAGGGACTGTCGGACTCTTGTTGGGTGTTAAAAAAGTCCATGTCGGCCAGGATTTTACGATTCGTCTCGGTTTGGTGGTCGAAAACCTGGGTCGACCTCGCCGGTGTTCGTATCGCCATCATGTCAGTGTACGAGGCTGGACTAAGTTCTCCCCGATACACCTCACTGTCCGCAGAAATTGGTGCTGGTATCAGGCCCGCCTGAATTGCGGCTTCTTGTATTGCGGCCCTAGTGCGTAATATGATTGGAGAAGACTCTCCGTGGTGGACCCTCAGGACCTCTTTTGCTTCTTGCAGATCTATAAGTCGCTGGTTGGCCCTGATGTTAAGTGGGGTGTCTTCTCTGTAGAGGTACGGCCTGTTGCCCTCCACGCGGAAGTCGTAGGCTGGGTGGCAATGAAAGGCGTGTTTTCTATAGTATTCGAGCCTCTTAAACGGTCTGCTGCAGACGTCGCAGCTATAAAGTGTGATTCCTCGATGTGCAGATCTGATGTGCCTATATAGGCTGGTCTTGTGGGCAAACCCACGTGCACAATGTTGGCAGACATGTCTGCTCTCCATAGCGTGAGTTGATGGTCTGGCGCCCAGCAACGTAGTGTGCTGGTCTTATTTCATGGGTGTACTTTGTGACGTCAGGTGGTGACGTTCGGGTTCCGACACGTGTTAAATGTCACATGGGCCTAGTGGCGGTAAATTGATCCCACTCTGGGGAAACCACTAGTGTTGTGGACTCAGTAAGAAATACTAAAGAGGAATTGAAAATGGTCCTCAACCTAGTGTGTTGAGACCGTCCGGTTCCAAGGTGTGAAACTTATAGATCCAATGTCGTTCTCTTTTGCGTCGGAAGGTGGTGGAAGATTCGAGGGATGGGTCCCTGTTGATAACTTCCAAGATTTGTGTGAACAGAATGTCGTTGGCTGAATGGCCGGCTTGTACCCAATGGTGAAGTAGGGGACTCGGTTTTTTGAGTCGTATGTTTCTTTCATGTTCGAGATATCGCTCACGGAAGGTCCTTTTGGTTTCTCCAATATATTGGAGTGAACATTTGAGGCATGTGAGGAGATAAATGACGTTACGGGACTGACAGTCTGTGTCTGTTGGTATTTTGATCTTCTGGCCTGTGTGTGAGATCGTAGCTGTATTTTGTTTGCGAATCATGGAGCAGACAAAACAGTTCTCACGCTGGCATGGATCGTGTGGGTTGGCTGGAACATGTCCCTCGCGGCCCTTGTTGGGCCGTGGGTATGTGAGTTTGGCTCTAACCAGAATATTTTTGAGGTTTGCGCATTTTCTGAACCCGAAGAGTGGTTTCTCAGTGAAGACCTCTCTGCAATCTCGGGAAAGTTGTAAGATGTCCCAATAGTGTAGGACCATTTGCTTGGTTTTCGGATTGCGCGGGTTGAATGTATGTATGAGCGGGATTTTGTTAAATTGGCCTATGGCGGTTGTAGGGATCATGATCTCGCTCCGATGTCGGAGGAGAGCTTTTTCTCTACTGGCCTTAAGTAGGTTCATTGGGTAGCCTCTTTTGAGAAAGTGTTGGACCATGCGGTTGAGATGTAAGTCTCTGTCGTCGGGGTCGGAACATATTCTAATCACCCTGAGGAATTGGCTGTAGGGGATGGAGCGTGTCACGTGTTTGGGGTGGCATGATGTGTAATGAAGATAGCTATGTGTGTCTGTCGGTTTACAATAGAGTGTGGTCGCAAGTTGACCGTTTGGTTTTCTAATGACAGTCGTGTCCAGGAAGTGGACCTGTAGGTAAGAGTAATCGAGCGTGAACTTGATGGTTGGGTGTTGTGTGTTAAGCCACTCCTTCCATTCCAGAAGTGACTTTTCTCCCCGTGTCCAGATGCCAAAGCAGTCGTCGATATATCGCCAGAAAACTTCTGGTTTCGTGTCGGACTTTTGGAGGAGTTTTTGCTCAAGGTAGGACATAAAAAGATTGGCAAAAGAGGGGGCCATGGCCGATCCCATTGCTGTGCCGCCTATCTGTAGGAAGTGTTTGCCGTTGAAGTCGAAGTTATTCCTGTGTAGGACTTCTTTCATCATTCTGGCAATTGCTGTGGTTCGTAAGCTGGGGTTGGGGTCTTTATTTAGGGCTAAGACCGTAGCTACAATCCCTTCTTGGTTCAGGATATTTGTATAAAGCGATACTACATCTAGGGTGAAGATGATATACGGACCCCGGGGTGGGCTTTTATTAAAATCTTCTATTTTGTGTAGGAAATCGCTAGTATCCCGAAGGTATGTGGGAATTTTGGGAACCAAAAATCTGATGTGCGCATCGACAAATCTGGACAGTTTGTCTGTCGGGCCGTCAATGGTGCTCAGAATTGGTCTTCCTGGGACACCCTTTTTATGGATTTTTGGTAATAAATAAAACTGTGGTGTTTTGTATTCTGTGGAAGTGAGGAAGGTGTGTGCGGTGTCGCTTATGTCGCCTCCATCGTGTAGTTCATCTAAAAGCCGATGGATGGCTGAAACGTTCTCTTGTGTTTTGTCATGATTAGTTTCAATGTAGAAATTGGTGTCTCCGAGTTGTCTTCCGGCCTCGGAGATATAGTCTATTGTGTTCATAACCACAATTGCGGAGCCTTTGTCGGCTTTCTTAATGACTATCTCCGGGTTGTCTTTATTTTCGGATAGTGCCTCCTTTTCTTCTGGGGTGATATTGGGTTTAGTTTTGCGTCCGAGGGGGAGTTCTCTGGCCGTTTTTTTGATGATGGAAATAAACATGTCGAGGAATTGGTTTTCTCCCGGGGGTGGGTTAAAGTTGCTTTTGAGTTTAAATTTCCGTTGTAAGGGGTCCAGAAGGGTGGAGTCAGTGTCTTTGAAAAAGAATTTAATCTTTGCTTTCCTTGCAAATTCATGTATGTCGTCAAGGATGTCTGCCCTGTCTGGTGGGTCAGGGGTGGGGCAAGAGGTGAGACCTTTCCCGAGAATGTTTACCTGGGTTTCAGTGAGGGGGCGGGATGATAGATTGACAACAGATTGCTCGCTTAAATAGGTTTCATGAATTTTATTCTTATCCATTGGCTCCATGTTGAGTCAACTTGTGAAGTACACAAAGTAGAATAAGAAAACCTGAACCGATTTACCAAGAACCGTGTCCGAACTGAACTGACCTACATAACTGACCGGTTCACAAAGAACCGACCTACACGGGACCTCCAACGGCTCACACTGAACCGACCCACACGGAACCCCCAACGGTTCACACTGGACCGACCAACCCAGGACCCCAGCGGTTCACACTGAACCGACCTACCCAGGACCCCAGCGGTTCACACTGAACCGACTTACATACCTCTCGGCTCACAATGAACGGTTCATCGAGAACACTTCAACGGCTCACAATGAACCTACCTACACATCACCGAACACACCCTACATACAAACGGGTCACATCTCTTCATACCCCAAAGACCCACCTTGGGTCTCTTTGGCTCACATCGAACCAACCAATGAATCAACAAAATGGCTCACACGAACCAATCCAAAACCCGACCCACACGGCTCACATCGAAACCGCATAATTTGCCACAGACACGGTTCACCCGAACCGACCTACTCTTCAGACCGCCACCTCATTTAGCGTTCATACTGAACTGTACGCATATCAGCCATACAAGTTTGGCACCCATACCGGTACATCCGGATCCATCAACGCCCACACAAAAGGACCGACCTTTGAACCCAACAATGAAACTGCTCTCATCCAATGGAATCCACAGATAGGTCGACCACACTAGACCCTGCACAAAATTACACCAATAGTAATGACTCACACGCCAGTGACGTCACTAATATACCACCGTAAAGACCAATTACCGACAAGCACGTCCCGAACGCTAGGGTATATAAAGGCTCACCAGCCCCCCCTGATTCAGTTGTTTTAGTCCTCTGACGAAGCAACACAACTTGCGAAAGCGCTCAGGACATTTATCTCAGTAGTAGTTTTCGGCTCTCCGTTTAGTTCCAGTTGTTACATAGCATATGTACCTAGATAGCTAAAGGAAATTGCAATTGATTGTGCTTGACCTCCAGGAAAAATCACGACTATAAAAATATAATGCTTGTGGGGCCTTAATGACCTGGTCATTGTTCTAGTTTTCGTGAGATATGAGTGTTCCCAACGGACAGGAACCCATAAAGAAAAAAAAAACAAATCCCAAGTGAAAGCCTATGAAGAGAGAATCTAGCAAGAAAATCCAAAATGAACACAAACCAGCAAAGGGAAGCTGATCCCTGACATATGTAATTACCCAAATTCTCATTATTGGCAGAAAGAGAGTAAGAGCATATATATGTATGGTCTTTTATGTGATGAATTTTAATTAAAATTTATTGCCTGTCTAGCTAGCTTGTTTGCATATTTTGATGCTAGCTACAGTAATGCAGTTGTCACCACCCAAATGTTCTTAAAACAGACTCAATGGGCTGTTTGGTGCTAGCCCTAATCCTATATTGTCACCATCTGAAGGCATTACAGGCATGTCAAATGCCAGCTTGACAAGCAAGAAAAACTGCAGTCATGGCATCATTTTTTCTGTGCTGAAGAGTCAGGACTGAGTGGTTGCTTTTTGTCTTGCCAACATACATGCTGTTGGTGAGACTAAGCACTCACTTTCCGGATGTCAGTCCTTCCGTCCGTCAACACAAAACGGAGCGGCATTATTTCACTAGCTACACTGGGTAGGGCTTTCATATTTGGATTTATGATTTATAGTGATGGTCACTACAGATTTGTACCATCACGGTCATACTTCATTGGTTACATCATGCTTGAATGAGTAATGTAGAAAAACTTCTGAGTGGCATTATGTCACTGACTACACTGGGTAGGGCTTTCATGGTAGGTTAAATAATTGAGTGATTGACATTAAAGATTTGTACCATCAATGTCATACCTCATTGGTTACGTCCACCAACAAAAAGCTTTGGTGTGGCATTATTTCAATATTTACACTGGGTAGGGCTTTCATACATGGGTAAATGATTTCTACTGATGGTCTCTACAGATTCATACCATCACTGTTGTACTTCATTGGTAACATCATGCTTGAATGAGCATTGTAGAAAAACTTTGGAGCAGCAATATTTCACTAACAACACTGGGTACGGCTTTCATACTCGGGCAGGCTTCTACAATTCCCATGATCCTGTTGTCCTGGACAAGTGGATATCTGGGTTGGACAAGTGAGTTTTGAACATCACTTGCTCAGTGGACAACCAAATTTTTGATGGTAAATAAGAACTTATTCAAGCCCAATTGCCTAAAATACTGACTGAGCCAGTGAGAAATGCGAACAAGTTAGCTGCTGTGGCATTGGGCTGGGCTAAAGGTGCAGCGCAGGGACACACTGAAGGCGCAACAAACATCATTGGCAAGCTGTGGTTCTTTTCAAATAAATATATTTTAAGCTTGTAAAACTATTTCCAGAAATATTTGCATATGGGACAGACAATTATTCAGTATTGATTGAGACAAGCTCTCTGTTCACCCCCCCACCCCCCACCCCCCGTGATTTTTTTTTTGTAATGCATGAATCTATGTTAGAGGGACAAGTGAAAATTGAGATTCACTTGTCCTGTGGATGGATAAGTGTTGTCACGGTTACTACAGATTTGTACCATCACTGTCACACTTCATTGCTTACATCATGCTTGAATGAGCATTGTAGAAAAACTTTGGGGTGGCTTGAATTATGCTGGCAAGACATTCATGCCCCCTGGGCATGACTGGTAGTTTAAAGATCATACCTTATCTGTTTCTCCCTTAAACCAGGCAAAACTGGCTGGTGGTCAAATGTCATCTGCTTCAGTGTTTTCCAGTAATTTCAATAGTGATAAAAAAATTGAGAAGTGTGGATTAGACATACCAAGATCATGGGTACCAGGTCAACAGCTTTCCTTGGCATTGGTTGGGCACTCAGTGCCCAACCAATGCCAAGGAATGGCTTAAATATGCTAAAGCAAATATGACAAGGCAAGCAGCCAAGGTAGTAACAGCAATTGTGCGACACGTTTCAACTTTGTATAAGTCTCATCAGGCCCTGGCAGGGATTTGAAAATGCTTCTATATAAATTTATAATGAGGGGTAACAATTACGTTGCTACGTTGTGCACATCTATGCACATGCGCATTCTAGACTCGAAGCCTAGTTTCAATTTCATTACCACATAACTGAGAATTTCAATATTATTATATTAAATATGGTAAATGCATGGCATTAAATTGAACACATTGAAGTGTCATAAGCATTGTTTAGCTGGTCTGTGGATCATGAGCGTGAAGTTATGCATGGAGATTATGTTACATTTGCTTGAAACATACTTGATAATATATTTTGTAGCATGCTTTGCCATGTATGTTTATTAAGTCTTTCCTGCTCAATGTGCCCAGATTGTGAATTGTCATCTGCCTCAAAACTTTTAAAATAAATTTCTCATTACTAGTAGAAAACATTTGTGCTGAGATTTGTGTGTAAGACCAGTTATGATGGCAAGTCCTAGATCAGAAGCTTCCCTTGGTGCGGTCTGGCCACAAAAAAAGCTATTGACTCAGTGGTACCTGACCAGGAATGGGTTAAATTGGAAACATTATAAATGGTCACTGTTAATTCAATGTTATTCCAGATCTACTGAAGGACATTGAGCATCACAGAGAAATCTATCAAAGAGAAGCAGACAGCAACCAGAAGAGGCGCTCACTGATCCAGATTCAGCGGGCCTTAATCAAGAGTCAGGAGTTGGGAGATGAGAAGCTACAGCTTGTGTCACAGATCATTGAGCACATAGAAAACAGAACACGCCAGTTGCAGCAGGACTTGGAAAACTTAGGTATGGATTCACAAAGCGCTGTGAAAATGCTTGTAATGTATGAGGAACCATTTCTTCAACAGAGTGTACTACATGTAATAACATACATGTTGCATATATGCATGTCAAGATGTCATTTGCTGGTGTGATGCATCTATCATTTCACTACTACATGTATGTGTAAATGCTGATACCATGGCAACAAGCTCAGATGCTAGCACATATGTAGGGCCTGTATTTTTCCATTTCAAAATGAGTGTTTTTCCGTTTTGGGAAACTACAAATTCCGTTTCATTTCCGTTTCACTAATTCTAGGGCACGATTTTAGCACTGGTCAATAAAAAAGGAAAAACAGTTGATCTTATCGCCTCTGGAAAATGTTGATCCATCGACGAACGGCAAAGTGACTCCATATTGTTTACTATGTACGTTGACAGCCTCCACCTACAGATGGCGCTATTATCATTGTACCTCTGTTGCGCGTTATATCTATATGCCATGCAAATGAATGGATATGGTAGCAATGGGGTCTATAGCGCAGGTGCCCGGCCTGTCGTTAAATTTGCTCCACGTGGTATCGATAACGCCGCCGACTCGTCAAATTTGGATCCAAGTCCGTGTGTTTTGCTTTATGCGATGACATATGTGGTGATTTTGAATTATTTGAGAGGCAAAATTCACAAATTCCGCTTAATTTCCGTGGCATTTGCCGATTTCCATTCCAAATCATAAATTCCGTTTGAGATCATAGATTCCGTGAATTCCGTCCGTTTTCCGCGATCGCGGAAAAGTACTGGCCCTACATATGCACATGGATTCTGCAGAATATCAGTGAGTCATACATGGTGAAAAATGTTCCCAGACATATATATATATATATATATATATATATATATATATATATATATATATATATAACACCGTCATAGTTAAGTCCTGAATACAATATTTGTACTTCCTTGACTAGTGTTTCTTATAGTGTAAATTCCTTAGAACTACTATTTTTTTCCATGAAACGGCTCATTCTATAGATATTCCCCATAAAACATCCAATCACTATTTGTAGTCAGTGATATGGTTGATCTCCCCAGCACTTCCTTTGGTGCAATTAGATTGATTGTGTTATATTTGTGTCCAACATGTACCCACATGTTTACAAAGTGTCCCATCTTGCCTGAAGTCACACTGTTAGAATCTCACAAGTTTTTCTGTGAACATTGAACCTCTTGGTCAGTAAATGTCTTCACCTTGAACTGACCTTTTAAGAGTTAAATATAATCATAATGTAATAAAGAGTTATTACCTAAAAAACAAAAACACAAAGAACTAGGAAAAAGGATTTGCTGCATAGCAAATCAGTGTGTGTGTGTCTTTTAAGCATATTGGTATGGCAGTGCACAACTATTCCATAACACCGGAGTAGAAGTTGGAATGGCATCTCTATCTAATATAGCTTTGAAGTTATTCAAGGTTTAAAATTTCTTTAAAATTTCCATTTAGCATAATTAAAATTCCCACAGCTGTTGTTTTAGATTCACTACATGCGCAATAGTCAGTAACCCCCCAGTAGAAGTTAAAATGACATCTCTATCTATAATAGTTTTGAAGATATTCAAGTTTTATAGTTTCAAATGCTGCTAATTAGCATAATTTAAATGGCTCCAACTTTTGCTTTAGATTCATTACATGCGCAATGGTCAATAACTCCCTAGTAGAAGTTAAAATGACATCTTTATCTTTAATAGTTTTTGAAGATATTAAAGTTTTAAAATTTTAAATGCTGCTAATTGGCATAATTTAAATTGCTACAACTTTTGTTTTAATTAGATGTACAATGGTCAATAACCCCCTAATAGAAGTTGGAATGACATCTGTCTAATATACTTTTGAAGATATTCAAGATTTAAAATTTCAAATGCCCCTAATTTGCATAATTTTAAACATCTTCATTCCTTTGTACAAACTCCTTGTATAGAGGTACAATCATGCCAAGTTTTGAGTTTCTGTGTATAATATTGTCCGAGAAAAGTGTCGGGACAAATTTGCTGGTAAAGAAGAAAGAAGAGAGAGAGAGAGAGAGAGAGAGAGAGAGAGAGAGAGAGAGAGAGAGAGAGAGAGAGAGAGAGAGAGAGAGAGAGAGAGAGGAGAGAGAGAGAGAGAGAGAGAGGAGAGAGAGAGAGATGAGAGAGAGAGAGAGAGAGAGAGAGAGAGAGAGAGAGAGAGAGAGAGGAGAGAGATTGAGAGAGAGAGAGAGAGAGAGAGAGAGAGAGAGAGAGAAAGAATTTGAGGCAAAACAGAAAAGTGTGTGTTGACACACACTTGAAATACCTTAAAGTTTGTGCTTGAGCAAAAAGCACTGATTGGCATTGAACTTGGTGTGATATCATAATGAGACCAAGCAAGCTGGAGTTGTGTATTCATCACATAGCTGAGCTTATCTTAATTGGTCATTGAACATTATCATTGAACTTGGTGTGATATCATAATGAGACCAGCAAGCTGGAGTTGTGTATTCAACACATAGCTGAGCTTATCTTAATTGGTCCCTCCCCCCTCCTCCCTGGTGTGCACAGTTAACACCTGTGGATCGCCAGTCCGTTGGGGAGCAGTAGCTGTGTTTTGGGCCTCTTGGGTATTAACCAGGTGTGTGGTTCTATGTTGTAACATCCTGATGTTATGCTACTGCAACTGTGATAAAAAGGACAGTATTAAATTGCTGCTTTAGTAGCTCTATAAAAAAAGTATCAATTTTGTTAATTTTAAGCTCATGATTAATATCTAATGATCTTTCCTCAAAATAATTGTGGTATGCTTAACAGTGGGCAGGGAGTACATGTACATACGAGATCAGCTTTTTATTCTTGGTAGGAAGTATATGCCAACATCTGTGTCATGGAGAGTGACTCGATAAGTCAATGCTTGACTTTTTCACAATCCATGTAAAACAAATGTGTCTATACTTTTTTTATTCTATCTCAAAAACTGTCCCTGATGTAGAAATATATTGGAACACATGTAAATCATGCAAGTTACTCTTAAGCATGTTTGTGGACTGTGATGCATAAAGCCAGGACAAGATGAACAGTGTGCATAGTTAATATCATGTGTGTGAATGAATTTATGCTTTGCATGATTATGTGTGTGTGTGGTTGTATGTATAAATGTCCAATGTACATATCACTTCGTATATGTATGAGCACACAAGTACATAAAGACCAATGTTTATGCCCACATAGATATTTATATATATGAATACAATATTTGTACTTCCTTGTCTAGTGTTTCTTATAGTGTAAATTCCTTAGAACTACTATATTTTTCCTTGAAACAGCTCATTCTAAAGATATTCCCCTCCACATTGAAGAGTTCCACTTCAGGATCAAACAGTATATTCTTTTTTGGTTAAAAAGACACAAATACAAATATATATATATATATATATATATATATATATATATATATATATATATATATATATATATATATATATATATATAACATTAACTTTTATTTTCCTCCCCTTTTACTAACCAGTTCTTGCATTTGTTCACTTAGCTTACATATGAAACAAATGGATGCTCCCTGGGGCTACCTTTGAGTTTCTTAGTGTCAGTGGGCAGTGGTGGGTGGTGCTCGGTGGCCAGGAAGAAGATCAGTAAACAGCCTGTCAGCTTTGGCAGTGTTTTGTGGCAGTGGGCAGCAATTACCGTCGCCCACTGCCCACCAGCGCTAAAATGTGCCATACGCGAGTCCAGATATGTGGCCACAAGCAATAAGAGGTCTCTTAAACCAGTGGTCACATACAGCAGGTAGCACTGTACCATAAGGGGACTTGATCATTAGCAGAAAGCATCATATCAGAAATGTGAATGTTACTCTTGTATTAACCCTTAAACTTCGCGAATTCTGGCTGAGCACCCAACCCATTCCTAGGAATGCCCCAGGCTCAGCCTCAATTCAGGGGAAAAGGGGTAGCATGTTAAATTATCAGATTTTTCAGGGGCAATCAGAAGCTGACAATTAGTATTGAGCATGGAAGTTGATGGACAAATATGAAATACCAACACGTAGCAACCAACACAGAGAGTGCTTACACTTAATTGTGTAAAATAAGGATAGTGATGCTGATGTGATGCATGTATGTAACGTGATGTAAAATTTAAGAAATCTGTATGGAGTTTAATCTCCAAACTGTTAAGCTTTTACATGGAAAAAGGTCATGTCAGTCTTTGAAAATTGGTTAAACATTGTTGATGAGTGTGTGTGAAGTGTGTAATAATGGTAATGCCTGCATTAAAAAAAAAAAAAAAATACAGAATGAAGCAAGATGGGAAGCAACTGCTTTACATTTTCCAGTGCAGATAAATATATGTACACATTAGGCTACAAAATTGTGATATTGGTTCAAATAACAACATTTGCATGTTGCTTTTGGACAAAGTTAAATAATTGAATTGTAAATGCCAATTTCAGACCCAGGAACAATAGAGAGGGACAGAGAACATGATGAACCCCGACCACAGATCCCTGCTAACCAGCCAAGACTGAAGAAAAGGTAGAGAAAAACAGTAAAGAGACAGAGACGCCAACGCACTCATCAAGAAAGTGTATCCAAGGAGGAAGAAAAGAAGGTAGGATATAAAAGTAGTGTACCATCATGAACCAAATATTTTTCAGGGATATGACGACAAGCTTTTTCTTTTTGATAAAGCATAGGCATGTTTAGTACATGTACATGTTATCATGCCTTGCAATGACAGAACAATCAGGTATGTGTGTGTACATTTGTATACATATGTATGCACATATGTACAAATTTAGTAATTTTGTTTGTTTGACAGGTTTTCCTCTTTCATAATGAAGCTCTGCATTTATAAGCAAAACTTCACATATTTAGCTGATTCATCATTTGCCACGTTCATATTTAGTCATTATTACATGGGTTGTCTTTACTGAATATTTAGCCTAGACAAGGAGCTGCTACTCAGAGAAACATGTACAAGTATGGGCTCCGAAACATATTCTGAGTAGTTACCCACTGAAGACCCTTTAATGTAATTTGGCTAATACAGCCTATGTCAAAATTCTACAGAAAAACATGTGCAATATGGACCATAGTATTTTTATATGTATATAGGTTAGACAGTGACAGGTTAGCTTATAAAGAGTGAAGAGTTCAGACTGTGGAATAGGGTAATGACTGCTAGCAAGTGGTTCTGGGCAAAAAGACACAAATACAATATGTGTGTATGTACGTACACATATGTTTGTAAGTATGTATGTATGTATGTGTGTGTGTATGTATGTACAGATGTATAGTAATAAAGAAGCATCACGTAAACATGCTTGTAGGAGATCTCTGTATTCTATGTTTGTCACTGAATTACTTTTCTAGGCAGTTTAGTTAGTCAAACACAATGAAGCAGACAATGTTTGACCACCAGCCAGTTTTGACCAGTTTAAGTGAAATAGACTTAAAGGGGACAATGTAATATTGTATCCCATTCAAGTCTACAATATATACTCTAAGCCTTAACATATTATAAGCCCTGTGTCAATCAGAGGTACACAAATGATGTGTTCAAAGACATATCAGTAAAACTAACCAATGCTTCCTTTTCCATCCTTTACTACTTCATTGTATTTAAGTGAAAACTGTTTCGTTGAATATTACAGGAAGAGAAGGAGAAACCAAAGAAGAAAAAGAAAAGGAAAGCCAAAAAAGACAAAGAAGGAGAGAAGTCCCCTATTGATTTTCCAGTGGATCCGGATGAGCCTACGTATTGTCTTTGTGACCAAGTGTCATATGGAGAGATGATTGGCTGTGACAATGAGGAGTGCCCAATAGAGTGGTTCCACTTCAACTGTGTAGGGTTAACCACCAAGCCCAAAGGCAAATGGTTTTGTCCCAAGTGCAGGGGAGACAAGAGCAATGTCAGGCGGCAGGATAAATGATGAGTGGGCAATGCTGCCCTCTATGGGTGGCAATGATGAACTTTACAGCATGTGCTGCCATCTGAGGACAGAATCTAGTGCTACACTATTGAGGCTGAAATGACAGCAGCTGTGCAGCCATTTGCAAAACAATATTGCTGCCACGCCTTTGTATTTCACAAGATTTCATAGGAACACCATTAATGTGTGTATGATTGAACCCCTTAGAATCCACAGTCTTTGCTAACAGACAACATCAGTGGTACACCATGCAGTTTTGAGGAACAGCAGGTCATCATCTTGTGTGAGGGAGAGGCAGTAAACTGCAAGAACCATGTATGGAGATATCAGCATTTAGGCAAATAGATACAGCTTCAATTTTTCCATGGCATAACAGGTTGTATGCCATCTGAATTGATAGATTTGATAGAAGCTTGTGGATTCCCTACAGTTCATAAACCTATTGAGATTCTGGGATGCCAGTTTTGTACATAAACTTCTCATTGTTCATACAGAGAATAAATGAAACTTCTATGGCAGGAGTTTACATCATAATTGTATTCTATTTGTATATGAAACGGTGGGAATGGCTCCCTTCAGTGGGCATGTAGCTTAGAGCTATATGGGTCTTTCAGAATCAATTTATTTATCACAGAATACATTCCCAGTGGACAATGAATCGGTAATGAACTCTGGAGATTGCTTGTCTCCAATGTTGCATCCAGAAATTGTCAAGAATTGCTGTCTGAGTGTATTTCCAAACCAGTGCCCCATCTATCAACTTACCGTGCTTCTACCTTACCAGTGCCTGCTTTGCACAGGCTTATCAGTTTTTAGCTGAACAGACTTATCATTGCCTGTCCTGAATCTGTTGTCCATCGTCTGTCCACAATTACATTGATTATTCCCTCTCCAAAACCATTCCTCAGATCCTCTGCATGCTTAGTTTTGTTCCATTTTTGGCAAAATCTTAAAAAAATCTCCAAAATCTGTTTGCCAGCTGCTTGAATATTGTATTTGGACACTTCTTAGGACCCCAAGATCTTGACTTGTTCAACAGATGGTGCTGCATTTTTTTTCTATTTTTAGCTCAGTTAACTTGTCAATCAGTTGAGCTTATAGAATGGTCAGTCATCTGTCATCCATCTGTCAATCTGCAAGCAGGCATGTCATTCATTCACTTATCAGCAATAATTCTTTTTTTCTGAAAATGTATGAAAACTAAGAGTTATGATCTCAATCCAAGAATTCAGAATTTGCTATTATCTTGAAAAAATTTAGTTGTTGGGGGTCAGACTTTGTGCAAATTCACTTATTTTGAAATTTCTAAGTGACATGCCTGTACAAGTCACATTTCTTCAAAATTATATTCTCCAGATCCACTTCAAACTTAGTGGGGATGTACCTTGGCTGGGTCTCTACCAAGTTCATTCAAATGGTCACACTCCAGTGACTTTTTAGAATCAGTGTTAGCCAATACTGAACTTACAGAATGTAGTTCAAACTTTCCTGGGGCGAAGCATGATGTTCATGGTCATGACAGACTACCTAGTTAAGATCAGCTCTTGTTGCCCAGGTAGGTCATGCCAGGTGCCTGCTGTAACATGCTCAACAGATGAAGCCAGGAAGCACCAGTGCACTGCGAGAGCAAACTTTGAAATCTTGTGGGAACATGAGAGTAGTTGATTTAAAACCTTATCTAAAAGATAGAGGGATGCAGTGTTCCCAATTCATAAAGTGATCCTACATGACCTAAATGAAATAATACTTTTTATTTGAAGACAATAGAGCCATACGCTCAAAAGTTATGTCCCACGGAAATTTTTGATCAACACGGAAAACTTGAATTTGAGCGCCCAGCTGGTTCAGGCATCAGTGGCCATGAGTGGACAGAAACAGTGCACCCGATATAGCTTTATTTATATTAGATTAATTTATAATGTAATTTCCTCAACATATTTGGTTTTTACGGGATTAAATTACATCAAAAGAAACAGATGATAAAGTGGTTATTTATTTATTTTCATATAAAATGCTTGGTTATTGTTGAGTGGAGAAGTGAATTGGAAGACATTAGTTTTATCAGGAGCCAAAGTATGTTAGCTTTCAGAACGGACTCTGCAATGATGTTAGTATAAACAAAATATAAATGTTCCTGTCAGTTTTTTGTGATTATTAAACTTCAGTTTGATATTTTTCAGGAGAAAATTGACCAAATGCTCAGACGTTCTAGCATTAGCAAATCCAGGTAAAAATTCAGGATGATGCAAATGCTGGCAATCAGAGTTTATGGCTCGAGTTGATAATACCACCTCTTATTTCCCTTCCCTATGCAAAGTAGATACAATAAGTATGAATCGTATATATTTTTTTACATGATAAATAAGCTCTAATTTGATATACATGTATAATACAGGACAATCGGCTGAAAATACTAGGACCTATAACTTGTACAAAATCGTGTAAGAATTTCAGGATCATTCCCAGGGCGTAGAGGCACATTGCTGAGACTAGGGGTAAAAGGTTGCCATCATACATTGTGACCTGCTGTCCTTGGCAAGTCTCAGTGGGCTTTAGGTGATTTTTTTTTCAAAATATCTTGACACACAGTATCCTTTTTATATATCATTGGAAAGGTCTTTGTAAGGGGGATACAGTGCTGGTATTTTTATTGCCATGACTTGAAAAATTGTAAGATTTATAGACCCTTTCATTTTCGCATATTCTAATTTCTAACTAAAAAGTCATAAAATACTGCAGTGCACTGTATGCCAAATTCCAATGCACTGACAGTATTTTTCAATTATTGTACTGTAACTGGGTTGGGAGGGAAATTTGTTTTGTTGGTCCTCTACCTCCAACAAAATGCCTAGAGGCCAGAGCAAATTTGATCAAATTGACTAGGTTCCCAGTCTTGGCCAACTGACCATACTTATTCCCTCTTTCCTGCATTGTCTGTCTGTCTTGTGGGGAAAACTATGTGAAGTAATCCCTTTCATCGATGGGTTCTTTTCCATGTTTGTAAATTTCCTTGTGCTGGTAAAACAGCCTGGCCCCTTGTACAAAGGCATTTTCAAGGTGATACCTTGTCAACAACTGCAGAAATAACAATGTTTTCTTGTGTCCACCCATTTCCTTTGCAATGGTTGGTTACAGCCACTTCAAGTGTCCCAATTCCCACAAAATACTGTGGAATCGTGTTGTGCGATCCTGGCGCTAGAAGCAGGTACTATGGATTTTAGTCTGCTATTGCCCATATAATCATAGATTATACAGGACTTTCAGTGTTGCATACATGGCGGGGAGGCCAGTCACAGAGCATGATATGATTTTTCTGTATAACAAGGATAAAAAGCTGACAGTAATAGTCCATAGTGGTAATGACATGCAACCTTGTAGTACACAATAATTTGAGTGAATAAAGATGTTGAGGTATTGACATTTTTCACTTATAAGAACAAGGACACCCCTACATGCCATTGCACAGCTTACATTTTCATTTCACACAGCTATGGTTTGTGTGTATCTTTAGGTTGTAGTAAAGAGCTCTAGTTTCTAATGGGTTACCAGATTTTGCAAAACATGGAAAAATATTTACCTGACATTTGTTTTTTGTGTGTTGCATGAACAAATTGTGTAACTGAAACTGTTGTCTAATTAAATTATTTGAACTGTGCTTTGCGTCCATATTATATGTCTCTGTTTGGTTTCCACCTCCTGAAAAATTGGCAGTGGCAAAAGGGGTCTTTCAGAATAGAAAAGTATGCTACATACATGATTGGCATATACTAATGCAATGTTTTCCAATGAGAGACTGTCTGGCATTGTGAAAGTATCTTTTTGTTACCCATTAATTTTAAGACCCATCATATAGACCGTGTATAATATCCTTCTAATACCACATATAGCAGAAGTAAATGTTCCCATAAATGTGATAGACCCTGCAATAAGTCACCCACTTGTGCAAAGGCGACTGATGGGGCCTTTTTCAGGGGTTTAGAATATGAACATAAGGTCCAAAATGAGGTAAATTTCAGATAGCATGACTTAAACCTGAATATCAGACAGCTGGGAACTTTTCAGTATCAGATAACTGCAATGTAAATATTAGTAGCAAATAATACAGGAGACCCATCGCATAACAGGTAAAATTAGGAAAATATCATACAACCCCTAAAAGGGCCTCACTTATGTAGAAAGCTCACTTCGTTACACTCATGAATAGATGTGGCTGTCACAGTAAGCTAGATCGCATGGGCAATAATATGAGATCGTTCCTATAAAGAGTGTTAAAGTACCCCCAAAACTTGTGCTTTTCTGCAAAATATGCATAGGTGTATTGAACAATATTCTGAACAACTAGCTGACAAAGAATCAGACTACCCTTGTTTTTTGTGTTTTCATCAATAGTTAAAAATGTCAACAGTTTTGACAGTTTTGATTCTTGATGTCTATATGCCATTCAAAAGTATTAAATTTATGCACGAAACAGCTAAGTCATCTCTGGTTTTACTCATGGGCTTGGGCACTACAACTTCCACCCAAATGTATTCAAATGGAAAGTGGTGGTTTTTATGATCGTCAGCAAATATCAATAAAATATTTGATGGGTACATTTTGAGAATGTTAAGGTGTGCTTTTTATTCATATGCTCACATCAATAAGAATTATAAAGATGTATTTCGGTCATGGAGCCAAAATTGTTCAGTGATGAAAGATAAAACGGGATGTTTTATTGTTTAATCTCAATTATTTGCTTGCATGCCATGTAAGTACATAATGTATCGACCATTGTTTTGTCTTTTTTTTTTTTTTTGTTCAATTTGGCATATGGCTTCAAAGTTACTTTACCACACACTCAGCAACTGCGGATTCCATGTGGCTTCGGCCTTGTTTATTTTAACCTCTGGTGAATTGTCAGTCAGCTTGAATCATGGGTTTTCGTCCATCGTCCAGTCAGAGTCTGTCATCTACAATTGACATTTTTGTTTTCTTCAAAACCATTGGCCAAATTGTTTTCAATCATGGTGGAGATCTACCGGGTGACTCTCTACTAGATTTGTGCAATTGGATCCACTGCAATAATGTCAGGACTTCTTGTAAAGCTTTTTGTTCATTTTTGGGGCAAAATCTTACAGAAATCTCCAAAACTGCTTGGCAAATTACTACAAAATTGCTCCAGGCCACTTCTGCGTATCATTGGACCATAATTTGTTCAACAGGTGGTGCCATGATTATTTTTGTCATCTTACAGATTTTTATGTGTTTGCTATTTTTGACTTCTCAAAAACTGTAACTTGGACTGTGCTAAAACTTGGTAAAAATTTTCCTTGTCTGAGGGTCAAACAAGTTGTTGCGAAAGTGGGAATGCTGTGGATTCCCGATTGTTTATGATTTTTTTCTATTCCAGTACTTGTTGTTTTACTTCTACTGATTAAAATGTAAGTCAATGGAGATTGCATTGGTAATTTACATTTTTTACAGTACAGCCCACACTTAAGTCCCCCTCCCCCCCCCCCCCCCCCCCCCCCATGCTCGGATTATGTTTAAGCATGCTCAAACTTGCTGGCATAAAATCTTGCACATGCGAGAAAATATTACATTGCCAAATGCTCGTGATCAACAGCCAAATATGCCAGAAGCATCTGGCGACTAGCCATTGGGACAATGCGTTTGGTGACATGCATAATGCGCACGCTCTCTATGGGAAACAACATTCCCGGTTGGTCACAAAGAGGGCACAGTGCATGGTGTGATTGGCAATGAACATAATGTGATTGGCTGTACACATAATGCGCCTAGCCATTCGCCATATGCATTTTGTTCATGAAATGCCAGTGGCATTGGTTTGCACTTTCTCGCCCGGCTCTACTAGACTGTTAGAAAAATTTTGGTAGCTAACTCCTTAATCAAGTTTCTGGCATGAACTGGCTGTTCAGGAAGCACAAGTTTATGGTACTTGTACCAACCATGTACTGGGCAGAACCAATTTTATGTGCTGATCCCTGGTAAAAGGATCTTTTGGTGAATTTCTCTCTTGTGACTTGCTGCCATATTGGAGCTGAGGGCTGGATGACCACAGGGACTAGGATTTCACAGAGAAAAGTGGTAAAAAGGTGTGTATTTGTGAATGTCTTAGTTACAGCAATAGTACAAAGTATTAGGAACCTGAATATAGTTTCACAGATAACGGAAGGCCATAAAATCACAGTGAACAGGTGCCCCATTGATCTGTGTGTAAGCTGAGCACATGCAAGCATCCCCTAGGGTTACCATGGAACTGAAGTTTGGTGCTGGCTCAGTTCTGTGCTCCAAATAGGGCCCTATATGTTGATGCCCATGTATACTGATCACTGGTTCTGACGAAGCAACTGGGCAGCATCTATTAATTTGGAACCAACACTTGGTTTTAGGCCTGTAGGATGACTTTGCAAGCCACCAATTTCCAGTGTCGCAATATGTTGGGGGCACTGAGGGTGAAGCAAGTAGGAGGCGGGGTGGGTGATTAAGTTTTGTTTTCAATAGCAAATACAGAGTCAGAGGATTAAGAACTCCTGGTGTTGGGCAGATTTAATGTGTCTGAGATAACTTGAATGAGAGAAACAAACAAATGAATTGAAAATGATAATAAAATTGAAAAAAGTCCAAAAAAGCAAAGAAAAGAAAATACAGTTGTGAAGAAAGTTACTTTATTCTGTGGTGGTGAATTATAAATTTCTAGAGTGAAAACCAAAAGTGCTATTTTACTGTAGGCTGCATGACATTTTTCATTGTAACGCCTATATTACACATCAGTGTATATGACATCACTGCCGACTTTGCAGCATTTTAACAAAGCAAGAGATGATGTTGACTGTATGTCAGGGTACAACATTCCTACAAAAGACCAAATGGCAATGTAACCATATGCGGTGAACTGCATCAGCATCAAAGGTAGGCCTATTTGGTACAAAATGTGCCTTTAAAAACCATTATAAATAAATTCTTACATTAAGAATTTCACCAGGGAGGGAGGATTTAAAAAAAAATTCTCAAAGCATTAATATGATTCTCCTGGATCAAATTTTTCATGATTCATTATCCAATTAATCAAATTTTAATTAAAAGTAAAAATTTTCCATCGAATTGAGGCCAGCACTTTGACAAATACTGAAAAATTCTGGTTTATATGCAACAGTGTAAAGTCTCGACCGTAGACTTTAGGTGAAAACCCTGATAAACCGTGTAGGAGAATTTTGGCATCAATAGTCTACAGTTGGCTCAAGCAATAACCACTGAATAACCATTGTGAATTCTAATTGGAAAATATATTTAGATGAGGGGAAATACAGTGGCAATCCCCAGAGTGTTGATATATAATAGGAAGAACAATGGAAATTCCCAGAGCGTAAATATAGTGATATTGCCAAATATATTTTTGTGAAATAATAGATGATGCAGTGGGAGTTCCAGAGTGTTAAATACAGGATAGAAACTGTGCAAGAACATAACCCAGATCCTGGTCATGAGATAATGAAACAGTAAAGTAATGAACCAATTAGTCCAGGATATGTGAGGGACTTACCAGATATACCAATTACACATGACAGTGATGGATTGGAAGTTGTACAGTACATGAACATGTGCTTTATAAAATTAGAATTCATGCTTTTCAGAAATAATCAATGATAAACTAATTGTGGATTGAAATTGTATCAATCTAGTGGATCTGTACATATAAAAAGGTATTCTTTCTTATAATGTTTGTGAGTGAACTTGTTCAACGTGATATGTTATTTCCGGTATGAGAATAGAAGGAGGGGAGATTTCATATACATAGGAACTGATAGAAGGAGCCAGTGTACAGAAAGATAGAAACATATTGAAGGGTTTTTAACATCACTCATGTTTTGTTTTGATAAAACATCATTACCGGATCTAACCTGGTGCGACTGGACCTGGGCAGACAAAACTGCTGTATGGGACTTTTCCATAGGATTTTTCACTAAAGTTGTGTCAGAGTTGGGTATACAAGGAGGAGCAGTTGCCATACTTGGCAGAGTTGGATCTCTCAACTTAAATGAGAGGTAGAAGGAAAAAAAAACATAGTATGGGGAAAAGAAGAGCCTTACCAGATCTACTGGTCAAACAGATGTAACAAAGAAAAACAAATAATAGTATTGAAGTGAACAAAATACAAACCTGGAAAATTTGTCATCGTTCCTGACAAGTCTTTCTCGTGTGACCTCCTAGTCAATCTTTTTACCATCAAGCTGGCTGAGAGAGAGAGAGAGAGAGAGAGAGAGAGAGAGAGAGAGAGAGAGAGAGAGAGAGAGAGAGAGAGAGAGAGAGAGAGAGAGAGAGAGAGAGAGAGAGAGAGAGAGAGAGAGAGAGAGAGAGAGAGAGAGAGAGAGAGAGAGAGAGAGAGAGAGAGAGAGAGAGAGAGAGAGAGAGAGAGAGAGAGTGTTGACAGAACAGGAGCAAGACTTTTTAAGGCAAGTTCATAGACTGAGGGAAAAGTTGAATTGACTTCAAGTGCACCAGGCAAGGTAACAGGATATGATGAACACCACATTACACAGAATATGACAACTGAATGCTCCACAACAATAAATCATGAACCCAGAACAACTTACATGACTTCTTGTGGGCATTGCCAAATAGTGACGGAATTCAAGGTGTGGGTGCTCGTCATACTGATTATAAACAGACAGAGGAATTAAAACCCATAATTAAAACCATATGCAAGTGTGATGGTCAAGTAGCTTCTGATGTAAGAGAATGCCTGGACGAGATTGACATGAGCATACCATATATACCAGACCCACCAGGCGCCATTATCGACATGATAACTAGAACCATAATGGGATCATTAAAGAAAGAAGTTGAAAGATTTCTCTCACTTCAGCCTGACCACAGAGCTACTGACTGGGCTGACTTAAAAGCACCCATCAGAAAGGCTTTCTTATCTGCAAATGTGAATGAGAGACTAAAGGATCAACTGGAGAAAATTGTGCAAACTGACTATGAAAATTTGGGACACTTCAATAAAAAAATTTATAAAAGCTACTCAGCACACCTATCCAGAAAACAGAAGTGTGGATGCAGAATTATTTGCGCTTTTTCTCAGCGTTAAATAACACCAAACTGGCTAAAAAGTTAATCGTAGAATCTAAAACGAAGAAGTTGGAGGATGCCATGAAAGGTACAAAACAACAGGACGCAGTACCTAAGATGATCAGAGGACTGGAGAGAAAAGCTGGACATGAAGAACCTATGGAAATCAAGTGATGGAGAAAGGAATGAAAGAAGTTCTGGAGGAGTGTGGGAAAACACAACAAAAGTTAGCTACCCATGTGGAAAAACTGGAAACCCATCTAAACATGCCATGCCAAACCATGCTGCTGCAAAGAAACATACAAGGGAAATGTTTCTTCTGTGATAAAGTGGGACGCAGGGCAGCTGACTGTAGACTGACCAACAATGCACAACAACACAGTGACCAACAGCAAACAGGAAGTCTTAAAACTAGAGGCTGAAGCAGGCCATACTAGTACTAGTTGGGACTTTGTACTTACTTTGTCAGGATTTAGATGTAAAGCTGTCCTAGATACTGGAGTTAGTGTTTCCATTAGCATCAGAGACATTTTGACAAGTTATGCCAATATATTGGATGTTCCAAACTTCTTCATACATGTCCATATATTGTCAGTATTTTCGGTCAGAAGTTAAACATTTTTGGGGAAACTGAAATCAAAATTGACAATGCTACAGCTGCAAAAGCAGTAGTAGTGAAAACTATTCATCATGGCATGATATTGGGTCATGATCTTGTGAAAAAAGGACAGGGTATTGTAAATTATCGTAAATGGGCATTGACATGGTTTAGGAAGGATTGGCCTTTAAAACTGCACAGAAACTATGGTTACAGTACTGTAAATAAGAGTGTACATAAGAAATCATCTGTGGTGAAAACAGGTAGTTATACAGGACCTTCTGCTATTGATAAGGTATAAGAAAAATATAGTGATGCATTTAGTGAAAAACAGACCCATATGAATTTTTTCATCTGGACTCTGTGGTGATTGACTCTCAAGGACACTCTCCTATAAAGCAGAGGGCTTATAGGACACCTTTGGCAAAAACAAAAGTCACAGAAGAGGAAGTGGACAAGATATTGGTAAATTGAATGATTGAATCCAGTTTAAATCCATGGGCCTCACCAGTGACCTTGGCGCCAAAACCAGACAGATTGACACGCTTTTGTACAGACTATTAAAAGTTGATTCATGTAAGGAAGAAAGATGGCTACCCTTTGCCACTGATTCAGGACATCTCTGATCAGGTAGGTGGTAATGGGACTTAAACTACCCTACATTTAAAAAGTGGCTACTTGCAAATTCCAGTTTCTCCTGAAACTTTCTGAAAACAGCTTTCATTTGTCATAAAGGGGTGTATGAAATCCTTATAATGCCTTTGGTTTAGCCAAAGCCCCAGCTCAATTTCAAAGAATTATGGGCAAAACTTATCCAAATTGATAGGAAAATGCGTATATGTGTACAAAGATGATATTGTTCTATGTAATTAAGATAAGGATACACATGCAAAAGATTTGGAAGAGATGTTGCAAAGATTGCAATGTGCTGGACTCCAGGTAAAACCGTCCAAGTGTTCCTTTGCAAAAACAGAAGTCAAGTTCCTTGGTTACTTGATTAATCAAGAGAGTATTTGTAGCAACCCAGAAAAAATGGATGCTCCCACTACTTTGAAAGGAGTCCGATCATTTTTAGGAATGCGTAATTATTATTCCATAACAGTTAAAAATTATGCTGATATTGCACCAGCATTATATCTATTAACCAAGAAGAATCAACCCTTCATGTGGAGTGAAGAATAGGAACAAAGTTTTGAAAGTTTGAAAGAACTCTTACAATCACGTGAACTTATGCCATATCCGCAGGACAATGAGCCATGCAAGCTGTACACAAATGCATGTGGTCATGCTGAAGATGGAATTCTTGTACAAAAGGAGTAAAACAGTCATCCAGTATGCCTCACATCAGTTATCAGGAACTCGATTGAAATGGGCCACTATTGAGAAAGAAGCCAATGCAGTAGTATACTGTGTTTCAAAACTCTGACCATTTTTTTTTTGGGGGGGGGGGCAGAGTTCACAGTGTTCACTGACAACAAACCTGTCAGATCTTTTTTAATGCAAAGAGATGAGAAATACCAAAATACCAAGATGAGCTATCTTATTAGCAGAATTTGGTGGTAAAATAGAGTACATAAAAGGAAATAAAAATGTCAGGGCACACCTTTTATCCAGAATAAAAGCAAAAGAGGAAGTCAACACTTTTGACAGAGAAGACAGGATTGACCCTGGTGCATTACTGAATGAAGTAATTGATAATATTTTCCAAAGAAGAGGGGTTGGATCCAGAAGAAGTTAAACAGAAACAACAGGAGTAGTTTCAAGAACTTTTTGAAGAACCACAAAATGAAGATTCATCCTTTGAAGTATTTCAATGATTGTTGTATTTGACCAAATATTTAACATCAAAGGATGACAGTTATCCAAAACCACTACAATACAGTAAAAAGATGGAAGAGGGATGTCACAAAGATGTAGGCCACATGTCAGTGCATAAGACATTATGTAGGATATGAGAGGCTTATTTATGGCCTGGAATGAGAAAAGAAATTACAGAAAGAGGAAACAAGTATTGTTTGAACATTAGAGATCACTATAGTGGTTGGGCAAAAAGTTTATCCTTTGCCTGCAAAATATCTTTGGTAGTGGAAGAAGCTCTCGCAAAAATGTTTTTCCCAAGACATTGCATTCCTTAGGTCATTATTACAGACCAAGAACACGAGTTAATAAAGCACTGAAGAACTTTCTGAAAGGATCAGGTGTAGATCATAGAACTACTCCATATTATCCCCAGGCAAACGACAAGGTCCAAAGATTCAATGAAACACTTAAAGAAATAGTTGTAAAATTGGTAAATATTAATGCAAGGTAGCAGGAGAAACAACTTTCAAATGCATTACTAGCATACAGTAATAGTGTCAGTATAATAACTGGGTATACTTCTTTCTACTTATTGTATGGAAGGAGGGGAAGATTGCCTTTAACTAAAATGTTGAGCAAGAACCAGGGACCTCAGACATAACATGGACGTCTCAGTGATTTATCTGAGGATCTTGCTAGTGCTGGAAGTAATCTAGAACAGCCAAACCATTTCAATCCAGCAAGATTGAATCAGAAAGTAAATGGTGGTGAAATACAAGTTGGTGATACAGTTGTCCTCAAGGCTTAGGAGCAATTAACATAAACATTAAGATAGGACCCACAGTATGAAGTCATAACAGTCGGAGGAAAAGTATGCAGGTTACCTCAACAACAAACTGGAAAAACCAAGTTTGTCAACAGGAACAAGATCAAACTGGTTGATCCAAATATGATATGGAATGACGTACAACAACATCCTGTTAGGAACTCTAGAGCCCACAGCTTAGTTTTACCCTGGAGCACAGACCAGAGCAGACTGAGGAAGGGGAACCTGCAGACTAACCAGAGGAATCAACACTGCTGTTTCATCCAAGCCAACAACCAGAGGAGTTCACACCGAGATAGGTCACAAGATTTTAGAAAAGAAAGCCAGATCACTCTGAAGATCTATTAATGTCACAGAACAGACCTTGTATTCCAACCAAGAAACCTGCCAAACCTGTGGAACAGTGATGTTCATGGCCATAGCATTCATAATTACCCAAACCATAACTGACAGCATTAAACTCTTGGCCGATGGAGTACTGATAGTAGGGAAGGACAGAATGAAGGTACAGACAGCTGAGTGGACAATTTTGGTACCTCTTAATGAACCATCAGACCCAGCTACCAATGTGATCGAGAATGTAAACGGATGACTTGATATGTAGACAAACTTCAGTGGATGGACTGATTGAAGACAAAATTAGAACCATTACATCTACACATCAAACTCAATCCAAAGGACCTTAACAGAAGTAGCAGAAGAAACGGAAGTACCAGAAGAAAAAGAGGACTATTGAAAATCAGTGGCAAGGTTGCCAGTTCCTTATTTGGAGTTGCCAGGGATCAAGAACTTGATGAAATCAGAAAAGTAGTATTTGCAAAACTGAATTCAAAATAAGATAATTATACACTGAGCGAATGAAATGCTTACAAATCTGAACCACACCTACCTGGAACTGGAGAAGCATATGCACAAGATTAACGTTTTAAAAGCTGATTTAAATACAGTTGTTAAGACAAGATATTATGAAGTGAGAAATAATACCATGGTTAATTGCCATTTCATAAACCAACTATGAGTAGTGTGGAATATAGACAAAACTGTCAGTCTGTTTGAGGAAATGATTAATAACTATATCAGACAGTTGGATGAATTCCGAAGACAAAAAGCTTCCTTAGAGCTGGGAAGACTCACTGAAGAATTACTTCCAACCAAACAGACTTGAAGAACTTCTTAAGAAAGCAATATCACCAAGGACCAGATATATCACCAAAACAATGGTACTGTGAGTATGTGCAAGCGCTACCCATATGGGATGAGACCACACTGGTCTACAGGGTCGTGATCCCACTTGTATGGGAATCAGACTATTGGAGATATAACATACACATATGATAGAACAGGTTTAGGTATTCAGCTGGTAGGCAAATATACTGAGGTTGGATCAAATCCACTTACAGGAGAGATATTTTATCCATGCTTATGTTTAGGTTATTTTCCCACAGTGTGTGGGACGAGCCCGATATGCACCCCAAATGCATGGTCATGTACACATGCCATTTTGTCTCCAAACAAAGAGTTGAAAAGTTCATATGCAGTGAGATTTGCACAGACAAGTGGTTTGTCACAGGCAGTGGAGATATAATTAGGAGATTATGTTGTATCTAGGCAGCCAAACTGGTGTGTGGGACTTTTCCATAGGATTTGCCACTTTAGTCAGAGTTGTGTATATAAGGAGGAGCATTTGCCATGCTTGGCAGAGTTTGTTCTCTCAACTATAACAAGAGATAGACGAAAGAAACCATTGTATGGGGAAAAGAAGAGCCCAGCCAGATCTGCTGATCAAATTGATGTGACAAGGAAAAAAGAATAAAAGTATTGAATTGGATGAAACATGAACCTTGTTGTTTTCACCTTGGACAAGTCTATCTTGTGTGACCACCTAGTCAGTCTTTTTACCACCAAACACAGTCTGATAAATCTTCACAGTAGACTGGGTGATTAATAAGAGGTTGCCATTGAGCTTTTGAGACCACTGGCACAGGAGGAGAGTAAATTTTCAAATATAGTGGCCCAAAGTCAACATACATTGGTCCAAACTTTTGTACATTTTATAACATTTATTGTATATAGAGAATGGCATATACAAGGGCATCTTGTCATAAGTAGAGAAGGTAACAACCTGTTTTTTATACAACAATGGAAGCTTTTAAGTTTCCTGATGAGAGACCAATGGTGGCAAGATTAGGGCAGTTTTTGGACTATAACCCAGTAGCCTGTTCGTGTGTGTGGAGAATAATTATCCCAACAGTGTATGCCCACCATGACCTAGAGCAGAGGAAGCAAGACCAAACACCGACATTCATGTGGAAAAGAAGAGAATGTTGCAGAGGATGGCTTTTCCAGACTAGGTTTGAATATAAGGACTGATAAGGTATACACAGAATGCCTTATAAACACTTGAACTAGCATATTATATCTGCATGATGTAGAGTTCAAAATAATTTGTAAAGAGACCCAAAGGGCTAGATTGTTGAAGCCAGCATCCTTAGTGTTTGATGTATATGGTTTTCAGATTAATATTTTTGTAGAAACTTAAATAGATTTTGAACCATTTGGCAATGTAAGGTAGCAATCTAGTGAAGAATGATCGAGTATCACATAGTTCTTTTACAGTATCTTCTTCAAAATTGAATTGAAACACCATTGAAGTTATATGTTTCCTAAAAGAAGAGCAAAGGGGGAGTGCAACAATGGCAATTAATTTTGCTTAAATACAATATTTCAAAAGATATTGTATTTGTGTCTTTTTGCCCAGAACCACTTCCTAGTAGTCAATATCCTATTCCGCAGTTTGAACTCTTTACTCTCCATAAGCTAACCTGTCCGTGTCTAACCTATATACATATAGAATAACTATTGTCTATATTGCACACGTTCCTCTGTAAAATTTTGACATAGGCTGTATCAGCCCAAATAAATTAAAGGGTCTTCATCAGGTAACTACTCAACATGTTTCGGAGCCTTTTGACTAATATGACTAATTGCATAAGCATTGGCACATAATGGTTTCACCTTACTATTCCTGGTATGCCAAAGTGTCAGAACCTTTTGTCAAGTAGGTCTAAAACACCAAACATATAATTGGGGCCAGAACAGCAAAGGGCCTTTGAGGCCCTGGAAAAATGGCTCATGTTTAGAGAACTAATAGCCTACCCTAGCACAGAAAGGGGTTGCAAATTGTATACAGATGCTAGCAACACTGTGTTTGGGGGATTTTGGTCTACGACATTGATGTAGGTGTGGAAAGGGGCACACAGTATGTGCCACATCAATTGTTGGCCACCCAATGCAGATGGTCAACTCTAGAAAAGGGAACAAATTGCAGTAGAGCTTTGAGTCGATAAGTTGAGAGCATATTTATATGGTGCACAAGTTTTAATATATACTGATCACATTAAAATTCAGCACTGTTTTTTCTTTTTGTGCAGAGCTCGGGACCCACATCTGATCGAAGGTGTGGGGAATGTAAGAGGAGACTAAATGTCTAAATGTATGCTTCATAAATCACAAACAGATAGAATGCCCTAGTGTGAGTGAGATACGTGTCCCACACAATTGTGTGATGGTTGGAGTAGATATAAGTGGTCCTTTTGTACCTAGCAAAAAAGGAAACTGGTATGCTGTACCAATACTACAAGCAGACCACTTGTCAGGGTGGGCTGAAGCCTTCCCAATTCCGAACAAGAGTTCCATGGCAGTTGAGCATGCGCTAGCCCAAGAATTTGTTTCCTACTATGGAGTCCCAGAGGTAGTCATTCCTGATAGGGGGTCAAAATTCTCTTTAGGACATTCCAAATGCTTTTTGAGACATGTTGGTGTAGATTACCACCAGTCATCACTTCACCATTCTGAGACAATTGGCAAGTTAATAAAAATTACACTGAACCCTGAAAAGTTTCTTTTACTAGATACTTGGTAGCCTTAGGTAGAGATTGGAGGGAGGGATAAGTAACCTTGTAGAAGCCTTTATGTTTGTGGTGCAGAACCTTAAAGGCTCCCGGGAATGTCTCAATAGACAAGCCAATGTCGAGGAGCTGAAACCTGGAGACACAGTAGTGATGAAAGCCTATCAGAATATGACATTTGCCTCAGGCTGGGACCCACGGTACAAGTAATAGGAGTAAGGGACCCTGCTTGTTGGATTAGACACCAGAAAAATGATCAAACACATGTTCTTAATTGATGTAAACTATTATCAATAGACCAAAATGTAGAGCAGCAAAAGTTTAATGTATAACAGGGGTTATAACATGTGGTATGTTACATTTTCGGTGGCTGCAATTTGTTGCTCATAGAAAGACAACATCAAATTGTGGCATTTAAACCAATAGGGAAAAGGCCACAGGTCACATGTGCCATACAATATCCTAGTTGCAGCATCAGTATCCTATGCTTGTGGCAGGAAATTGATCTTTTGGTATGAAGATGGAGTAAATTTACCTACATATGTGCGATTGGAATACTTAATCTTTATTATGTGTACAAGGAATGTTTAGATCATGCTAAAGCTTCTGAAACCTTGAAGTTTAGTTATGATATAAATACATGTAGCATGATCTAAACATCCCTGGTACACATAGTAAAGATTTAGTATTCCAAGTACATATTCCAATCTGGATAAGTAATCAAGAACAAAAAGCAGATAAAATCACATAGCTTATTCAGCATTTTATTTCCCTATATATTGTACATTCTTCCTCTCCCGTAAATCAGACATTTTTACATGTCCAAGTATTCCCACATTTATACACATCTGAAGATGCTTACTACATCATATAACAGATGGACTTGTAAACCACAGGGGGTTGCCATAAACATTGTTCAATGGTACATCAACTAAAGTTGCCATGTATAAGGCCTTTAATCTGTATGTAGGTATGTGTGTACCTTTATGCCAGTATTAAAACCATGTTATTTTTTTACACGATAATAACTGCTGTTGGGCAGAAGAGGTGTCATCAGTATGTATGTGGTCATCAGTGTAAGGACAAGTGCTGAATGCCCCTTCAGTGGACCATATTCTGCTAACTCTGGTCCTGCTTGATACCCAATATCCCTCTTTGGTTTGTATATTAATCTAGGTACCCCATACTGGCATAAGTAAGGTTCGACCATGTGTAATAATTGATCAAGTGTCCTCTATTAGTATTGGCTACACAACTTCTAATGGTATCATATTGAAGCTGTGGCAGATATCAAAACTTTAAGGAGGGAACGTAGTGTTATGATTTGAGGTCACTTTCTCTGAAGTCATTTTTATTTTGTGAACTTCTAAGAGTCAGAGCCTAAAAGGGTTAATGTGATGAAGCAGTTGCTAAATTCTCTTATGTCTGCAAATTAGCAGGCACCCTAATCTCTGGCTTGTACAATCACGCTTACAACCACAACATCAGCTTTGAAGGTGTTGTAATAACAGGACTTGACATCATATTTAAATGTTTATTTCTGTGTTAGACCTGTTGACCAGACTGCTTGCTCTGTAGCCTCAGAAGATTCATGTAAGCAATATTATTCATCAAAGCAACACAGTTTATCTAATTAATTTCAATTTTGTTACCCCTGTGTGCTGGTTTTCTAGTGTCCTTGGTTACTTCTTAGTTAATGAGCAATGCCTTATTGCGTTCTGCACGGCTTTATGAACCCTTAATGTGTTGTAAATGACTTCATTACATAACAGGCCAGGTACATCAAGGCACGGTAATTTGATTTTGATGTTATTGTGAATCTGATGGAGATATACAATTGTTTATCGAAGTGTGGTTTCTTTTTGTTACATAAGCTGTGTGTATGTGAAGAATAAAAAGCTTTTGCCACCCAGCTAACTGCAGTGTGGACGTGATTTTGGGGCTTTCTGGAACAGAGATTTTCTGAGTATTTTCGTGGCACTGGAACAGGTCAACCTTTGTACAAGGAAAGAAAACAAAAAAGGAAGAAGTTCTGAAACCATCTATTTCAAAATGTTACCAGCTCTCTTTAACAATACAATAAGCACAAACAGCATGGATAAGTTTGACATATATATGGAGCATGTTTATTAACCTATTAAGGGGGACCCTTCACTTCACTTACAGTGGAGGCCAGATACCCTACTGAACATACACATGTTTTCCTTCTGCTGATATTTTTTACAGAGTTTAAAAAAAGGAACTGTTTATTTACAAAATGCATGCACGTGCGGCAAAATAGGATTGGTTGTGTGGCAGATAAGTTGCTTTGTCAAAGGAATAGATATAGGTCACTGCAGCACACATATATGACTGTATAGCTACCTACATCTTTTGCAGAAGTTCCATCCAGTCAAAAGCCTCTTATAATGAGATTTTTTTGTTCACAAGTGCTGAGCTCAGCTGTTATAGTAGCTTTACTATACATTATCAGCCACATGACCATCTGACATTAGTGGGCTGAATTTTAATTGAATATTTATCAAATAAATCCTACACCATAAGTCAAAACGTGATGCATAGCTTATTTACATATACTTTTTATGGAGTACTGAACAATGAATAGAAAGGCAATATTTAATAGTATAAGAAACAACTCAGCAATGTGGTATTTGCATAAATGTATATAGAGAGAGACAACCAGAAAGACAGACAGACAGACAGACAGACAGATAGATAGATAGATAGATAGATAGATAGATTTTGTAAGATTTTGTTCTCATTAAACAAGTTTTAAAATTCATAGTTGAGCCATTCCCTGCAGCTGTCCGGGAAAATGAAAATGTACATCAACTTTACAACCTGACATTTTGTCCATGCTGTGCATTCCAAGATTACAAAAACGTTCTGGGCAGTACAATTTATCCAGCGTGTAAATGTATACAGGCAAGATAAGAAAGGGTGTCTGAAATTCTGCGCGTACAGCTACTAAAATCCATAAATTTTCACGTTTCGAGTGTCATCGCAACAACACCCAAACATCTGGTAGTCACTTGCAATTATTTTTGAGAAAATGTTATTTCCTTTCGTATCTGAAGATTATTTTCAGTATTATTGTTGCAAATAAAAAACATTAAGTGTACTGTGCATGATCATATGGTCCACTTCTAAAATATATATATATATTTTTATATATATAATAGAAATAAATTCTTGACTAACCGAAAAGCAGATTTTCTCAGCAGTTCATGAATACATGGACTAACAACATGCCTGCTTTAAACCATCAGGTAGTGGGTAACTTACAGTCTGGCCTAAATAACTCCAATTCAAAGTGCTTCTCTTTTGTGTGTATACTAAAGCAGTGATGACACAAACCTCGGACTCCATATACACATGTATAAGTACTTATAAATGTTGATCATACAGGAAACATTTTTTCTGGCAAGCATTCAAGCTTGTTATCTGAAATCATCATATTCCTTTGTATGTATTTACAACGTTGCTACTGCTAATTTATCAAGCGACTATCCTAGATCACTGGTATTATATAATGCGACTCTGTCTCATCACTGCGCCTGCTACATTCAGTACATGTTTCTGTGGGTCCCATGCCAGTCTGTGCTTTTCGTCCTTTTGCCGTAAGATGAACTTGTATGGTGCTAGACCCTCTTTTCCAATCGCCATAAACCAGCTGTTGTGCGAAAATTTGTATGTTTTTGAATCAATGTATTTAAACCAATAAAAATTAATGAAAAAAAAATAGAAAATATGTAATTAAATTGAATACAATCGATTCTCATACCAACACAAACAATTACGTAGCTCGGTTTGTCCCTTAACGCCATAGATACACTTTTACAGTTACAAGCCCACCAGTCAAGGGAATGGTACCAAATACTAGACCTCTGCCAAAATTGTACCTTGAGTTTGAAACGAGAACAGTGTGCAAGAGGGATCAGAAATTTTTATGCACAAGCGTTAGCCTGCCTTATTTTTCCCGTAGCGCACCTACCTTTTGTGCATATATCTTTATATTAGAAAACATATTGCATTTCTAGAATAACTAGGAACTTTTTTGCTATGCCCAGGGATGTTACCTATGTGGACGCTACTCCAAGCCAATTAGCCATTGGCAAAGAAGGAACCCGCATCATTCCTCTGCCTGTGGACCTTCCAACTTTAGAAGCAGAGACATTAGCTGCAGGAACAACCATTCTTGCCCAAGACAAAAACAATTACTTAAAACTGACAACACCGTGGTGATGTACAGTCTTCGAAAAAAGAGTCGTAATTGTTTCGTACAACTACCTATTCACTTTTTATGGCTAGCTGGCAACCAGGACTAATTTAAAATAACTTATTTTCCTTCTGCTGAAAAATCCAGCCTTTTGCCCTAGCCGACATAGTGCCTGAACTGTTACACTTCAGTAAACTGTGAACTTTTGAACATAGTGGACACTGTTACTAGTCATTAGCATTGTATCGTGTCCACGTCATATATCAAACCACCTATCTTTATTGTAAATGTATCTTTATTGTATTCGGCTCGCCAGCATGTACTTAAAGAAAACAAACCTTAAATCCAGCTGTGCTATTGGCTGGAGGATGCTACATAAGTAACCGGATTTGAGATCCTCCTCAGTCCAAAGTTCCTGGGATCCGAAGCCACATTTCGAAACAATGCTGACCATAGAATTCCACTTCTTCATGAATTTCAAAACCTTAAAGGACTTTCATCAAAGCAAATAGTTTGTCAATTTGCACTGTATCTGTGAGTGACAATAAGAACAAAAACAGTGTGGGAATCGATTCAAAACACAAAATTTTTGAAATATTTAAAACATGCAGTCAACCCTGTAGCTTGATTACTCAACACTGTACCACCATTGCATATAATTAATTATACCGGCTGAGCCTGATATATATGAAGTACATTTCTTGTTTCAAATGGGCGTTCATCTTTTTATTTCCTGACAGGAAACATCAGTTTCAATGTAACTATGTGAACAAATATATATTTAGGACAAAATAGACAATACTAAAGTTACGGTGCTGACAGTTACGATGTTCACAAATTCTTTTGTGTCTTTGAAAGTGGGCATAATAAATCTCCCAGGTAATATTCATAAATGCACAGGAAAGAGGGGTCACACTAAACATTCGATTTTCAATGACAATAAATTCTCAAATAACATATTGCTTTTCACAATTTTCAAAGAATGTTTCAGCTATGTTTTTCTTCGTTATTACAATTTTTGAAGATCGTATTTGTGACTTTTCTCTCGTAATTACTAGTTTTTACTTTCATACTCGTGAGCTTTTTTGGTAAATAAGAGTTTTCACATTGTTAAATGCAACCATCAAAATAGTCACACATAAAGGAGTCCCAGGGAAAAAAAACAATAAAAGAACAGTCTACACAACATGAATCGAAGTTAGTGCACAGAATAAAAAGCAATGTAAAATTTGAACAAAAAATATATCAGAAATATTATATCGGGGAGAAAGGAATAGAGAAATATCTTTATTTGTATGCAAGCAGTCAAAAAAAACCCTCAATTCCATAGTGTATATTGTTTCAACAACTATACAATTGATACAAACAAGTTTTATTCTTCATCGAAATTTCCCATATTCACAAGCATTTCAGTCATAAAATCAATCACTTTGACATTTGGAAAAATGCTCCCTTCACTGTCCCCCTTTATTTACATGGCCTCCTTGGCATGCATCTAATAAATTAATACTTAAATAAAAAATAGATTAAACAAGAATTAAGTTCACAGTTTTGACCCTCTCCTTGAACAAATCTACACACTTTCCTTCATATCTCATCTTCTAACATAGACTTTGAAGTTTATGCCATACTGCACGGATTTTCTCTTAGACCCCTTTGCAGAAATACACTGACAACTTTTCATGAAAATTGTCAAGCTACCTTTGTCTACCTAAAATCATTAATAACCCTGTGCTACACGGTGCTGGTTACTAGAGTCTGTTAGCTGTGCCTTATAATCTGGTTCTTGAACTGGGAATCTGTCAAAGTAATTAATATTAGCTTCAAGCCGTATGACAGACCATGCTGCGCTGTACTGTACAGGTGGCTCAACACCAGCAAACTATCTTCATGCACACATTTCTAGGACTGTACTGTAGCTTATAATCATACTTAGACTTGCCATGAACACCTCTGCTCAGGATACCCGACCAAGAGCCCATTTCCCACAGTGGGTCTGACCCTTTTTTCTCCTGCCAAGGCTTGGCAATGGGGTACCACACTGACCCAAGACTTCAAAGAGTGCTCATCTATCCAGTGTAATTAGCACTACGTAATCATTGAGACAACATTAGTGTCAACTGATTACCATTGCTGTTTTGCTTTCTAAGTGGAACTTGTTTCAATTTGGATGTTCATTTTGAGAATAAGCTATATTAAATCTACATGTTCATCATTAAAATCAGCCCATGGAAATGAATCTATGCATGTCTGTTGTCTTGAGACCTGGGCAGAGAGTGTTTGCAGGCAGGTATTGTGGTAATTTAAGACAGTAAGAAAAAGTGACAATAAAGCAGGGAAAGTGTATAATAAGGGATTGAATTGTAGGCTTCAGTGCGCACACATTGACTATGATATTTCCAAATAGGGGTGAAAATACAGGGTTGTCTTTAATGGAGGTGATCACCTCGTGTTAACAATTAGCTTCATTTCACCATTTATCAGATCATCACATTTGCATATTTCTGTCAGAATAAGCCAAAAGATGTCAACTAAGTATGCCCAGTGAAGGCCAGCCTCTATCTGGGCCACATGTCATTAGGGATAACTTTCTCTCACTCAACATAGAAATGTACAGAGGACAAACTTGAAGCAAGGGAAAAGAACTGGTATGGATGGAAGCTTGGCATATTTAAGAGTTTCCTTGTTTTTGTTATTATAAGTAGGCTACACTGTTTAATTTTTTCACTAAAATCCGGCCTTAAATATATAAAAAGATAAGTTTGATTCTGGCTACCACAGTAACCTAACAAGTTGAGTGGGGAAAGGTCACTTTCTGTCCCGGATGACTTCTCTCCCAAACAGAGGCCGAGCTTTATTGGGCATGCCCAGCTCAGATGTTAACTTGGCTTATTCCCTGACTCACAATCAGCCCAGTGCAACAGTTAACTCAGCTCTTATTTAGAATGATATAATCAGAATATTCTACTCAATAGAGAGCAAATGGATAATTACATTTGTATGTGCTGCCAAGTCCTAAATACAACTCTTTCCATAATCCTATTAAATCTCTAACGGAGGGACTCTGGGGAACCATGGGTACATGAAAAACAATTTAAAGTTTCCCCAGACTTACATTCAAATTACTTCGGCAGCAATCAAATTGGCCCATACGTCGCCGTAACACCGATATTTCTGTTTGTATTACCATACTGATGTTGATGCACCTGTACAACCAACAGAACATATAAGAGTCTAAAGTTATAATGCATTAGGGCATAAAGTGCCCTTAGCCAGTTTTAGTGCCTTTACACAGAAACAGAACGTCTATGCTGTCTCCTGACCTCCACAAACTATTTTGCCAGCATGTATATTCACATACACATGCCAGGGTTATAGGCATGGGGTGGTGCATTGTGCAAGTTTAGCAATCCCCTTGGGAGTATAGGTGCAACCGTTTACCAAGTTTCATACAAGACTCTGGACATCACCGAGTATTGACACCTGCTGTCTCGTAGGAACTCTTTGCAGGCCCTGTCATGGAATATTACACAATATTCTGTGACAAATCACCTTGTCTCCTCCATATTTTCTTTTGAGGACTCTTCTTCTTGACGCTCCAATTTTTTTACATTATTGACCTGGTATTTGGGAACCAGTGCAGTATGGAACCTATACCCTGATATCCTAGGGAAACCCATAACCTGTAGCTACAAAGCACAATGTTTAGGGGCAAAACGTGATGGAAATAGTTGACACAGCCAGCTGAAAACAGCCCAAAGTACAATGCATAACTCCTAGTGCTGGCTCTGGCAAGTGTTTCGCACTGCATTTTCCTATTTCTTCTATATGCCTCACACACAACCTGTATCCACACACAAGGCAGGGCAACACCTGCACACAGGCTTTCAGACTGCCTGTGTACGCATACAGGCCAGCACACAACCTACATGCACCCTGTGTGGACACACCTAGACACTGCTCGACCTTGCAAACAGCCTAGACCCACACAAGCCAGCACACTAATTGCACACAGCCTGCGTGCAGACACACAAGCTAGCACACAACTCCTCAATTTGAACAGTCCCTGAAAAAGAAAATCCCTTCAATATTTGAGAATTAAACTTCCTTTCTATTGCATTCATAAATGTGTTGAAAGATTTGACTTGTTATCATGTATGTGTGCAACACAGACATATTGTGTTTGTTGGGCTTCTTTCTTTATTCTTCCGAATCAGTGATACTTGTTCTTCACAGACAATTTTGTCGTACAGTTCTCTTGGACACTATTGCACTTTAAACCTCCAAACTTGTTACAATTTTCGATCAATACATGAAATCGGGACTTTTTAGAAAGAGGAGCGACCATTTTCAAAATTATGCAAATTAGGGACATTTGAATCTTCACAGTCCACAAAAAAGGTCTGGTAGCTGGTGGCACCTGGTGGCACCTGGTGGCAAAAAGGCTTACTTCGGGGTGTGGCTTACCTGCCAGGCAACAGACTGTTCTGGTCTGATCTTGCAGTTCAGGGCATGTGGAGGCTGTTAGGCAACTAGTTCTCTGTAAGTGGAGAGCAAGCTGAGACCTGGTAAAGTCAATACTTGTCTTCGAAGTGATCACATGAGCATGAAACCTAATTTGTATGAAAAGCAAACATGCAACTAAAGGAGCAAATAGATGGTAATGTCTCTATACTCCATAGCCTGTATGGTGGCTAGCAATAGAGAGGGGCCAGTCATAGATGTAGGATATAATATGTCCATCTGTTTGGAGGAAAAGTCACATATAAATGAAACAAAGTTGCAATAAAGTGTATTAGAATTAGCTAGAGTTTCTCAGTACAGATCTTGTTTGTTTGTTTACACTAGACACTCTGTTAATTGTATCAAGAAGTCTTTCATTCTGTTGGCCATTTTTAGCAGCAGATTGTTTCAGGCTAAGAGCCTTATTTTGCTACAGTTTTATTTTTGTGAAGTTTCATGTTTCTGTCATTTAGCTTTTCCTATTTCATTTTGAATGTACAACGCAACAATTTTCCTTTGTTGGCACACAGACAAGAAGCAAATCTTATTTTCTAATTTCTCAAGATATCTCTGCTTTGTTAATTAGTAGAAGGAGTAAAGTAGGCGTGGCAATCTATCAGTTGCCTTGCAAAATACCGAGGCACATTGATTGGATGCAAGCTGTTACCTTTATTCTGAGTTGAACTCCCATTTTCCCCTAATCGTCCAATGCTAACGAAAATAGTAAATGCAAACAGTGTTTGTCTTTTCTCGTCAATGCACAGCACTGCCCACAATAAATGTTCAAACTCAAACAAAAATCTGTTAATTTGGAGCGAACATTTAAAAAAAAGAAGAATTTTGCCGGTTAACATGAAAACATGAATTGGTCTTATTTCACATCATTGTTAATGTGAAAAGGTTGTCTCCATATTGTAACATGAAATTTAATAAAATATGTTTATAGCATTTAAAGCCAGAAAAGCGTTTGTAATATCTTATCGTAAATATATTTTGTTTCGATGAACATTCCGATACCTTGGCAAACAATAGGGATGATCTCGGTGGGTTTAATTTCTTGACACACAGCCTCTTGTTCCCATGATACATGTTTGTAACACCTAGCAACCCATACCATTTGAGGTCAGTTGGGTCAGCAAACCCCATTATATTACAGTGAACCAAAAGTTTCACCCTGCATATGAGGACGATTTTTGGAATTATCATCTCCTAATCTACCTGAAGTACATATTATTACCTTTCAAATACACCCAGGTGTGATAAAATGAGTTATTGCTTATTTGGCAACGTATTTATAAGGTTAAATTTACATCTGCTAATTCCCCAAGTTAATCTCTGGACAAAAAGGGATCGTCATGGAAAGCGACCCCAAGTTGTGGGGGTCAACCATGAACAGGATGGACAGCACCACCATTAGACGAATTTAGAGCTAACTCAAATACACACTATTGCTGAAACCTAATATCTGAGCTCAGTTCCCAATAAAGTGCCTCTAAACTAGCTCAATTGATGGAAAGTTGTGAAGTGATAACTTTTATGCTTGCAAAATAATGGCAAAATGTTTTTCTTGTGAAAATTCCAAAGGAGAATTCTGTTGTCATAATAACCAATAAAAGCAGAAATTGACCAGAAAATTGACAGCACATCTTCCGTAACTATAAACTGCTGTAGATTTTTATCGTCTGATCAACACCAGCCCCAGTGAGATGTTTATCAATTTCAGGAAAGGTGTATTGATATCATTATCACATGTTACATTTCTGATGCGTCCATAGTACTGGTCATAATGTTTCGCTAAAATCAACTAAGATACTCTTATGTTGAGCATACTGAATATTTAAAAGAACTTTGCACGGTGACCATAAAACACTAGTTGACTTCATTAGTGCAGAAAGGCTGTTTTTACACTTTAACACAAAATTTGACGAAAATTCTTCCTAAACGTTAAAGCGAGAGAAACGTCTCTCCAGTGTCTTTTTGAAAATATGTTATTTTGATAACAATTTCGTTTCCATAGTGACACATTACTGACACATGATATCTCAAACTGGTTTCTTGTGTATTGTCTAAAAATTAGGTATCTTGATGTACTGTTGTGAAACAGAAACGTGTCCCACGTCTTTACTGAATGTGAAATAAACATGCAGCTTTATTTTTGTCATGTCGTTTAAAAAAGAGCATTTTGAAATTTATAGCAAGATATAGTTTTTTAACCTGGGAACCTCAAATGAAGCGATCCTTGGAACGAAAGATACAAAATAACACAGAAAGGAACATGTGGATGGTATAGACAGCTAGACATGGTCATTGATATATTACACTTTATGCTATGTGTTAGAAAAAAGACCAATTGCTTCCTGGCCTAATGACTGCTGAATGCTATTGACTGGAACTGTTTGAATCCTCAAACACAGGAACGCTGGTTTTTGAATGACAGTTTTATTTTTCACAGTGAAAATTAATTTGCAGTAACCACAATAACATTTAGGTGAGCACCCTTTTTGCCATCATTAGAAAGATTAAGAGTTGCAAAAAATCAATTCATTTATCGAAAGGGGGTTACCTTCATTCTTCATAACTTCGTCCATAATACCATCAGTGTTTGCACTGTATTAAACATAATAAACATAATGGATGTTATACATGTATCAGTGAAAAGCAGCCTTCAAGAAAATACTTTTTCATTATACAAACTATGCGTATGTACACACAATAGATGGTTCATGATGCCCTGCATTGTATAGCTTACTGGTAGCCCATCTGGGGTAATCACAATGTATGCATAGTAAAAACAGTTTTAAAGAGACAACCCACAAATGAGCACTTTTGATACAGTTGCACCATACCTGCAGGTAAAAGATTCCATGGAGACTGGGTGTTTTAGATAAGCAAACAATAGAAAGGGATTCTCTGCAGCTTTTTACCAGGGTTTTTTTTTTTTTTTATTTAAATTTTCTTTTGCCTCCTCAGAAAATTTTGTTGCGGTGCTCAGTAAATAAGGGACATTTTATTGTCACCTCAGTCAATATTCTTTTTTTTTTTTTCAATTTAAAAGTTCTTTTAAAAATAATTTGAGGGAGCGGGGCTCTTCTTCATTTTGTACACATACATGTGGAAAGCAGGCAGATTGCCAGGTAAGCAAATTAAACTCAATAGATGAGTATTACGGAGAATACGTGGATATTGGTCTGTTTAGCTGGCAAGTAGGCAGAAAAAATTATGTAAGTCTCGTGCCTACAGCAACAACCATAGAAATACCTTTATATAAGGGACATTTGTGCAATATTCAGCAATGGTAGTCAAGTGTTAATTAGACTATTTTACGATAATTTCTTATCAAGAGAACCCTAATTTGGTTGTTTTTATATACCAGATAATAAACAGATGAATGTTCACCGAGTCAATTGTATGGGTGCAGTGATGAGACGCTGGAGCTGGCAGATGACCCCTGTGGAGTGAGCATGTGGCGATTATGCCAATTACAGTTAGACATAATACATTTCCCTGGGTCTATTGTTCAGGGACCAGATTACTATGCTACGTCACCTGGCAGGCAATACTCAAATTTGAAATTTTAATGATTCTGCTTGAGTATTTTCCTCCAAATAATAACTTTATGAGTTTGTGTTGAAAACACCACGGCACACCATACATGTGGACTGCTACTTCATATGCACCATGGACCAACTTGAAAACATAAATATAGTATTATGCCATTCAATATTTTTTAAAAAATCTACAAAATTTGGCCGTAGTTCTTATTTCTTTATACTTTTCTATCGGTTCTTTCTTTTTTCTTTCTTTTTGCAAACCGTAAGCTGGATTTTTATCCAAACCATGTAAGAATGTAGCTGGACTCAATGTCCACCAACGCTTTTAAGCAGGTTTGAGTGCTGGTATTTGTTTATTTTTAACGAGAACATATTAGCATGGTTAGTGTGGTGATACCTGTGACTTCAATTGGTTTTTCTCTATCTATTTTCTTTCCTTTTTTTTAAAGCAAACCACCAGCTGACTTTTTTCCAAACTTTGTCGGAGTGTAGCTTGACTTAATCTCCACCAACACTATTTTACTAGCTTTGAGTGTTGTTATTTGCTTGTATTTGAGTAGAACATGTTAGCATGGTTAGTGCAGTGGTACCAGTGTCTTCACTTGCTTTTTCTCTTTCGATTTCTATGTTTTTAATTATTTTTGTGGTATGTTTTGGGGGCCGAGAATATGTTAAAAATCTTCAAAATTCAATGCTACATGTATAAAAATATGTTCATGCATTATCATATATATATATATATATATATATATATATATATATATATATATATATATTTATATATATATATATATTTATATATATATATATATATATATATATATATATATATATATATATATATATATATACACACATTGAATGAATCATATCCACCCGCGGTCTCAGATAATATTGACCTCGTATGAGGAAGTGCAGAAAAGTGCACAATGCACTTCGCCTCTAGTGCAAGGAAAAGTGCAAGTTCTAGCTCCATATGTTTTATAGGAAGGTGCACTAGAAGTGTGGTTGCAACATGTAACTGAGGTGGGAGGTGCACTGCACTTCCTGGATGAAGCTGGAATTACATTGAAGGATACTAAACTTCGTGCCTGTATATTGAAATCCGTGTACATGTAAAAAGAAAACGGAATATACAGATGTTACTGGTTGTTGTCTAATTCCAAATTTTTCCATGTTTCATAAATATATATATATATATATGTATAAAGGGGATATTACAACTCCATGTAGTTCCGTATTTAAGACGGAGGAATGATAGTTGCTGATGGGCAACGAAGGGGATTGAGCGAAACAGTTCCACGACTTTGACGTCGCATAGATTAACCATATTTAACATTTCACTCACAAAACCATACATTTTATTTATTATACAGATTTCTAGATTTGTCCAAATAAATTTTGTATCGATATGGCAGTTTTTACAAAGAGGGTATTAGATAACACATTTTGCCAGCATTTCCTAAAAATAATCAACCAAACAGTGTATTACAAACAATACTCAAATTTGGCAGTATTTACTGAAATGTCACAAACCTGACCCATTATGTTTAAACATTGACTCAGGGTTGACAGTGAAATAGAGCTTCATTGTTTGGAGACTTTCATAGTAAGGAGTAAGTGTCATCATTGTTTTTTTTTGTTGTTGTTGTTGTTGTTTTTTTTTTTTTAACATTTTTGCAGTATTCGTTAAAATTTCCGTAGGTTTGTACAGGTGATCTAGCTTCAACTGTTTATTTTACAATCACTGGGACTGAATATAATGCCCCAGTCTTTTTCTGCTTCAGTTTTACACTGGCAGGTAGTTTAACTCAGTTAAGCTATCCAACTAGAAAGGGTACATACTGGTTCAGGTGTAAGTCAAATCGTTCCTATCTGAACTTATAATTATGTTTGGTTTGACAGGTATTCTCCATTCATAATGCATTTATGCATTTATTAGCAAAATTTCACACATCTAGCTAATTAATCATTAGTCTCGTTCATATTTATTCATTATTATCTGGGTTGTCTTTGCTGAATATTTAGCGTAGACAAGGAGCCGCTACCCAGAGAGACATGTACGGGTATAGGCTCCGAAATATGTTCCGAGTAGTAACTCACCGAAGACCGTTTAATTTACTTGGGCTAATACAGCCTATGTCAAAATTCTACAGATGAACGTGCGCAATATGGACAATAGTACTTCCATATGCATATAGGTTTGGCAGGGACAGGTTAGCTTATGTAGAGTAAAGAGTTCGGACTTCGGAATCGGGTAATGACAACTAGGAAGTGGTTCTGGACAGAAAGACACAAATATAATATATAAATATAAAGCGTGGACCGACATGCAGGAATCGTATTCTCGGTTTGTAAATCGAATAATATAATCGAATTCTTTGATCATTTTTTTCAGCTGACATATTTACCTTTCAAACGCGGTGGTCGCTATTTTGATTTTTGCCCTACGCAGTTGCGACTTGGTTACCCCCGGCATAACTATCACCTGCATAACATTACTGCAACTGCGACACCCTTGGAGATATCGTACACTATTTTTAACTGTACCTGAAGCTTTGCTCAGCTAAATTGAGGTTTGGACTCATATTATTATGTATCGCGGTCAGCTGAGCATGGATCATCCACAGTCTTGTTTGGACTTGCTATTTCAGCTGAATGACTCTCTCTGCTGCCTGAATAATCTTTATATTATGCAAAATTGAGTTTTTAGTGTATCTTTCCTAGTACAGTCACAGTTGGTCACACCACATGCTCATCTTTCTCATTGCCCGTACAGGAAAAGTTAGAACAGCAAACCTGGGCAATACTGTGAACTTTCATCCTACAAGTTTTCAAACTTTTTAATTTAGTTTAAGCGTGTTTATTTATACTGGATTACCCAACAGTACAACACATTGTCTAATCTAGGGGTTCTCCAGATACGGAGACGCACAACAATATATACAAGTTTCACAGGACATTACAAATCATGATAATATGACTATGAGATGATCGTGCATGATATAAATTAAACTATAGATACTACAGACTTGGAATTATTAGACAAACTCAAATGTAAGAGCACTGGGCTGGACAACGTTCCCGCTAAATTTGTGAAGGAGGGTAAGCCAATTACTGCTCTACCCCTTTCACACATCGTCAATCTGTCCCTTTCAACGGGCTCTGTACCGAATGAACTGAAGTAAGCTAAACTTATTCCCTTGCACAAGAAACATAGTCGCAATGATCCAGGTAATTATAGGCCTGTTTCAATATTGTGCATCTTCTAAAAAATTCTGAAAAAGATTGATTATTTTCAATCGTGACATATCTGTCCAAGTCCAATATTCTGCATGATTTTCAGTCTGGCTGCAGACGCAAGTATTCAACAGAATCCTGTCTTATTCATTTGACAGATTATATAAGAATGCATATGGACAGAGGCTTTTACACAGGGATGGTCCTGCTTGACCTCCAGAAAGCTTTTGACACAGTAAACCATGGTTAACTGTGTCGAAAGCTTAAATCGATCGGCTTGGACTCTGCATCAGCCGCTTGGTTTCATTCCTATTTATCTGATCGCTCACAGGTTGTTTATTACAAAGGTGCTACTTCTAAAGCAAATACAGTCACTTGTGTTGTGCCACAAGGTTCCGTACTCGGGCCACTGTTATTCTTAATATATGTGAATTACATGCCCATGGCTGTCAACTGCAAACTTCTTCTTTACGCAGATGACTCAGCCTTACTAGTATCTGCCAAATCCATTCACAAAATTGAACATACTCTTTCTTCTGAACTTCACTCCCTAAACCAATGGTTGATCGATAACATGCTATCTCTGCATTTGGGCAAAATGGAATCAATTTTGTTCGGCACAAAACCTAAAATTAAGAAAATCCGTCTCTCAAAATCACATGCAATAATCAAGAAATAAATCGTCCTCTAAGGTCAAATATCTGGGAATGATACTGGACCAGAATGTTTCGGGAGAACTTCATGCAGAATCAGTTTTCAATAAAATCACCTCTAAACTCAAACTTTTGCATAGGCAATGATTGGGGCTGAGCACAAGAAAAAGGAAACTTCTGTGCTCAGCGCTAATCCAACCTCACTTTGACTATGCGTGTGCGGCTGGGCACAGCACTGTGACCTTGAAATCATTCTTATATTCTTCTATCAAAGTGTGTAATCAGTTGCTTTCAGAAATTAAATCCAAGGACTCCATCCTTTCCTTTAAACCTGCAGTTAAGAAACTTTTAACTAATATCATGCTATCCATATAATATAATAAGTTTTAATTAATTTATATTTAAAAATATTAAAATAAGCATATCTGTGATATTCATATTTTGTTGTGAGTCATACAAACTCATAGTTTTTTGGTTCATCCAAACTCACTATTCGGAGCCATCCAGTCTTGGGACTGCCAGAGACCACAATGGAAATAAGTCATAACGACTTTATTGTGTATATATCCCAGGTAGTCATCATTTCATGACAGCTAGGATGATACACCTGTTTTTTTGTTTTTGTTTGTTTTTTTGTTTTTGTTTTACTCTAAGATATTTTACCTTTTTGTTTTTAATCTGTGTATTTATATTTCATGATGATTACCTGAATAAAATAAAATAAAATAAAATGAAATAAAACAAAATAAAATAAAATGAAATAAAATAAAATAAAATCAATTGTGATACAACTGTTGAACAATATGTGTACAGAGATGCATGCAAACAAACTTACGCACAGGTTTGCACACCCATATGCAATGACCATTGGTGGTGACTGAAAGGGAGATACTGGCCCGTCCATTACCCTTCCGCACTCATGGCGTTCCACGGCATGGCCCACCGAGGGTCAGGCACTATGGCGGCACACCCACGCTGCCATCGTGGAGCCACCATTGCACCCAGCAGCTCGGGTGTTCCTTCCCTGCTGGCAAATGTCACCCACTGTGGTCCTATGGGAACGCAAGGCATTTCTCCAACATATAAACAAAAATAGAGATACAGGCTCAAGTATGTAAATGAGACACTATGGATACCATGCTAGGAAGGAATAACATGGCAAATGAAGATACACAGTTACGAGATGAACCGTCTCGTTTCAATGATAAATTTTGCACTGCTCCAAAGATTTTTGTGTTACAATCATTTGAAATATCCTTGCTACCAAAGAAAAGTATATTACCTAACCGATCATTTGCTTCATGTATGATTAAATTTGGATGGAGCCCAGGGGCTAACAATGGAACATTGATATTCAGAAGTCTCTGTCTTTCCTGGATATATTTGGGGGCAGTGGAGGCAAAAGTTTTCAAAATCCTCATTTGGATGGGAGCAGATATATGTGGGTCGCTGTATTATATTAAATTGTGAAGATCAGAATTAAGCTTAGAGAAACCTAGTCGAAGCTGCGAATGACAAATACTAGCAAATCTTTCACCATGAGAATAGAATTTCGGTACGTGGTCAACCGCAAGCAAGTTGGCTTTGATTTAAGATTTGAAGACCTGGAGGGAAAGAGAATTTCTAATATCAGTCGGGATATTATTCCATAGTCGTGTGGCATCAGGGAGGAACGAATTTTCAAGGCGTTGTGCTCGGCATTTGATTGGGCGTTACTGCTTTGAAAAGCATGCGCCATAATTTACCCCAGTGGTGAATAGAAGAGAGATTTTGGTTCAAGTGGCGTTCTGAGTCTGCAGGGTTTTGGATTATTTCGAGTATACTGGTATCATCAGCGAAAATACGGACATCACAGCTCAGATCATCTACAGTATCATTTATGTACACAAGAAATAATAAGGGACCAAATATGGACCATTGCAGGGCTCCGGCCTGAACAGGAAGCCATGGAGAAGTTTGTCCATGGATGATTACACGCTGAAGGCGGTCATAGAGATAACTGTCTATCCACCTAGTGATCCCTTGAGATAAGACAAGCTGTTGCAACTTGAAAAGGTTGCTGACGTGCCATATCTTATCAAAGGCCGTAGAGATATCTAAGAACAACATACTGGTCTCCTTGGAATTTTCGAGTCCATTGTAGATTTTATGGATAATACTAACTAGTTGGTTGATCGTTGAGTCATTTGCTTAAAAACTAGATTTCTTTTCAGTGAGTAAATTGTTATCTGACAGAAATTTATACAGAAAATTGAAAAACAGTCGTTCAAACACGTTTGAAACATTGCAGAGCAATGAAATGGAACGATAGTTACGTTAGATGTGTTTATTCGACTTTTTAAACACGGAACAAATGTTGGAGCGCTTCCAGGTATCAGGGAATTTGGACACACGAAGGGACATTGAAAATATTCACCAGTTGCTTGTAGATGGAGTTGGAAGTATTTTTAAAGAGATAATTTCCCATATTGTCAGGACCTGAAGCAGATGTTAGTCTCAATGAGGATAAAACTTTCCTAACGCTTTCTTCGTTGATCTTATACCATGCCTCCTTTGTTTTCTCAAGGGATATATATGTCACCTGCTTACACACATATCCCTGCTTTAAATTTCTATGGGTAAATTTCAACACAGGACTGATTTGCTTTGGTGAATACATTTTAAAATGCATTTATATTCATGAAAACAAAGAAGGCATGGTATAAAAAGGATACATATCTTGTTCTCGTGATTTATCTGGAATCCTGCATTTCTAAATCCCTACGTTTCGCTCCGGGATTTAAAAAAGCAGGATTCGAAGGTAAATACCTTGAACTTGGGATGTATCCTCTTTGTGAATTCACCCATGCGTGCATCCGTGCGGTACGTTAGATCGGGCAAGGGAGGGGCATCATTGTCGGCTTGAGTAACACACTGGCTGGCAAGTATGCATTAAATACTTTGCATTTTTCAGTAATACTAGAAATAATCTTCCCATCTTCAATGATAGAGGTATGTCTTCATGAATTTTGCTTCCGAGTATAGATTTGGACAAGTTCCACCATTGTTTGGCATTTATATTTTTCTCATCCAGTTGTTTACGTAATTCTGGAAAGTAGGTGTTTATCGAACCTTTTCGGGAACTGACAACTTTGTTGCGTTTCTTTTCAGAGAACTGGTAAAACTTATCAATCTTAACGTGAGCATCTAGATTGAGAGGGTGGGGCATTTTAGACAGCCTCTTGAATCGTTTCCAGGCACTGTAGCGCTGGCGCATAAGTATTTTAATGTGTTGTTATCCAAGATTTGTCCTTGGGCCTAATGGTGACTTCTTTATATGGGATAAATTGCTTTGCTGAAGTTAAGAATAAGTCAGGCCATTAACAGCCTATGTTTTCAATGGATTCGAACGCGTCGAAGGTAGTGTCCCACAGAGCGGGGCATAAAGTGGTATTACGGCCCTGAAATTGTTTTTTTTTTTTTTTTTGAAGTTCCATTCGCCTCTCTTGAGAAAGTGGTCTTTTTGGTATGAGAGTGAGAAAGGGCAGGATATGACTGAGTGATCAGAATTTGAGATATGAGCCATAACGCCGCTGTCCAAAATAAGTCCAGGTGAGTTGGTGATTAGGGGATCCAACAGATTTGTTGAATGCGCATTAGTTCTGGTTGGTTCACCTGCCAGTTGGAAAAGATTGAACAGTGCCACGAGATTGTAGAGACATACCAATTTCGCTATCAGAGTGAGTGGAGGTCCATTCAACGCATCTATCATTGAAGTCCCCGATAAGTATCAGTAAATGAGGGTTACTCTCTGAGGCGGTAGAAACGAAATTATGTAGAGTTTCAAGGAAAACATTACGGATCTTTCCGGGTTGGCCGGGTGGTCGGAAGTAGTTCCCAATCAGAGCTGGCCCGCATCTGGTTGATATCTACACCCATATGCATTCACAGTTTTGGTCTTCTAGATCAGATCGCCTGAAGCATGGTGGGCATGATGTACACAAGTTAAAAGGCCACCTCCTCTACCCGTCGAACGATCTCTTCTAAACCGAGGTTGGTTGGTGTAAACGTATTTTATTTCCAAAAGAAAAACTCACTTTCGTAATGGGATAACTGCCGGGGTTTTCCCGCTTGGTGAACTTGAGCATAGACCGTATTGGGAAGAACGGCAAAGCCCTATATTAATCCCTCTTGTGGAGAAAAGACGAAAGCACAGGACTGACTTGACAGCATAGCTCCAATGAACCACCGCTCATCAAGTCCGAGGGGACTTGATGGGCAGCGTGGTGGAGAAAAGAAAATGGAAGGATAGACGCCACTAGAACAAACACAGATAGCGGGGTTCATGAAGTTATCAATATTACCAGTATATATTATTAATTTACAGTTTCGAATTATCGATATGAATGATTGAGTTACAGTTTCACCTTGCAATCGTTTACTTTTTTTTTCAAAAAACTCTTGAAGAGATAAAAATATAATAATATTGTCCTCGAGACTGCAAGAATCACTGCCAAAGAAAATTGTGTTTATATAAAATGGAGCCAAAGGACCAATGGTTTTTTCTGTAATGCATCTCGAGTGACAATGTATTTTGGACAGGTGAAAAAGTAGTGCCAGATACTCTCGGTGGTGGCGCCACATGAACAAGGTGCTGAATCTTTTACACCAATCTTAAAATAAAAAGATGTTTGTTCAACCGACTGCGGCTCATACGCAAACGAGAATGTAAAATAGACAGATATCTTTTGCCTACATTAAGAAGTTCGGGAAATATATCAGAAAACTGTGTGGGAGTGGCAATTTTCTTCTTAAATTGGGACAAAGTTGGAAGATTTCTAGTTTCCGACGGGAGAAGGTTCCACAACGTGATAGCAGAAAGAAAAAGGAGTTTTCGAATAAGATTGTTCTACAATTGAAAGGGGGTAAGTTTGGGCGTGTGCTTTGATCAAGTTGTGCCCTAGTATTATGGTGGAATGTTGGAATATTGGGGAGAAGAGAGCACAAATAGCTAGGGGTTAATTTATGAACTATTTTATACGTCATGATTTGTTTGGATCTTTCACTTCGTTTGGATGGGGTCTCCCAGCCAGTTTCTTCGTATAGCTTTTCTATAGGGGTGGTTTTCATTGCTCCTGTCACTATGCGGGTCGCAGTCAGTTGAATGTCTATCATCCTGCGTGAGGATGAAAATTGTCGATATGTAGGAGTTGGTTTGGGTAGCTAGCATCAAGCCAGGTTTCGGAAAGCGTAATTACATTGAATTTTTCAGACTGTGCGAGAAGTTGAATTTCATCAAGTTTATCATCACCTTTGATGCTGCGAACATTGCAATGACATACCTTAAGTTGATTGACAGAAAGAGTCCAGTCATGAGGCCCGGGTTGGAATGCACATCAATGGATAAATCAATGTGTTTACATAGTACATTAATAATATGTCGTGAGCACAAAAATTGGAAAGAATATTTACAAGTATTGTTAATAACACACTATAGGAAGCGGTGATCTGATTGTTTATTGATGGACAAGTGACATGAATAACTCGTGTAATACCTGAAATAAGAATCGATATTAAGAGGCCAATGGCTGCTATATATTCTTCAGTGCTACATCCTATTGTGATTAGAATAGATGAATGATCCAGCCTGCATAAAGCCTTTGGGATACCTTAAAACATCACCAGGATCACTGTGGCCTTTCCAGAAATTGGTGTCACGGGCCTAACAAGCACCGGTAGCCTATCCTGTACATGACGCCACAGCATTAATGTATATCAGTCTTTTAGCGAGCGTTATATTTTGTAACATAGTCATGGCATGAAACAGAAAAACATGCAACAAAATAATAATAAATGTAAAAAAAGATACACAAGAATGAAGAGTCGATGAAAAGAACATGTAGAATCGATCTGATAGTAGATTGATAACCTGGAATTATGAAGACACGAACCAAAGGTACCGCAGCTGATGAGAAGGGCAGTACACGTCACTCCTTGCAGGTTTATCATTACGAGGTACGATAAGTTTTGTCGCAGAGCGCATCTGGTTTTGTCTGTTCAGCATAACACCATACAAGGTGTATTACTCGGCATATAGTACCGACTTGTAATCATCAGACCAGAACATGAGAAGACGTGGTCAACATGTTGACCTTGATAAACCAATAACATAGAGGAAGAGAAAAAAAAAGAGTCTACCAGCAGGATGAAAGTATGTAGCTACAGCCCAGTCTCTGAAAATATGAGGTAGAAAAACAAAAGAGAAGAAGAAGAAGAAGAAGAAGAAGAAGAAGAAGAAGAAGAAGCTTACGTTGCAATCAACATTAATGGCAGGTACAGAGTAAATTGGAAATAAAATGGAGTGACCTATAGACCTTGATGTTGAACACATGTATCATATAAGTGCTCAATGGAACATATGAACATGGTAGTACTATCTGAACCATACCCAAAACCGTAATGAATGTACAGTATTAACATTGTAACATGAATATAAAAAAATATGTCCCAAAAATGTTCAAAATATAGACCTTCCGCAAAAGTCAAATTTCTGTTATGAAAAATTTAAACTGTCTTTTTCTTATGATGCATATGTAGCTATCATATCATGGCCAATATGACTGAATACTTTCACAGGTATGAAAATGATACTTCAAACACGGAAAAGCTTTGAAAACGGAGTTACTCGGGTGCATAAGGCTTTGCTTGTGCCTCGTTCGGGTGCCCATTTCTGAATGGATTCAACAGCTTTCTTGGCCTTATTTTGGGCACGATGAGGATAAAAGGAATCAAGAAAATCTGTTGACCTAGCTCATTCACTTTTTCTGGAATAACCGAGTTTAGACTAGGCATGCTAGTACCTTAATGAGGGGTATTTGAATGGCTCATTTGAAGGTGGAATCGTTGGAATAATTACGATAAATGTGACTATTGTCATGAAAAGCATTAAAAACGTTAATATCACCCGTATCAGTATCGTCCGCGTCAGTTTCAGTGGTAGCTGATTAAGCTATTTCCTGTGATCGTTAACATCAGCCGGTGGTGTTAATTGCATTCTCTACCACGTTGGAAGATGCATAGTGGGGTTTTGTCTCTTAACCAGCAAATGATTTCAATCTTACATAACGTCAACATTATTTTGCCAACAGACCAATTTTCCTGTAAGCTCGCGAAACATACTGGGCCCAGGTAATAATGTACCATTGTCTCTGACTTCATAATAAATGACTTGCCGCTTTTATGTTATGGAACTAAATGCATTGTGTTTGTTTTACCATCAAACGTAAAAGGACTCATGTATGTACTTTCAACCTGTTTGTGAAAATTTACTCTATTTTTAACTTACCCGCTTCCCCCAAAGTATTCACATGGTTTACATTATATGTAATGTCACAGTGCGATGAAAAACTATATTTAATGGATGTAAGTTTCTTTGTTTTGAAATATATTTATTTCACTGGATTGGCCAAGGATACAAAGATGTACTGATCTGGAAGTTTTCCGTTACAAACAATAGAAATGCGCAATATATACACACCGCATAGGACAGTACAGGAGAAGGTATTGGGCAGGATAGTGCTAGTCACTGACTTAAATACTACTGTTAATCGAATCATGATATAAAAATATATACTCATCGGAAATTACGCGCAGTAATTTAGAAAGTAAAACATCTGATTTTTTATGGAAGGTTATAATGCGTCAGAAATTAAATTGTTTCCGTCGTCAGCCAAGTCTGTATCGTTTACTAGAAGGGGGTAAGGGGGGTCTCAGTACGCTGGTACAGGTAATTATTTTTCTAGAGAACGCAGTAAGGAAAATAAAAATCTTTCAAAATTTTGGATAGTACGAAGTACGTAAAATAAGAAGTCTTCCAGTACGCCAGTACGGTAACTAAAAAGCCCCAGTACGCCACTACGGGAAACCCCTTTCCCACCCTCTTAGTACAGCACTTATAAATCAATAAATCAGTGGCTTATAACTACCTCCTGCTCTCTGGCCTCTAAACGAAGAGTGATGGGTCATAAACAACAAACCATATGACCATGCAAATGATTTCAAATGTTTAATGCATATAATTTGAGTTGCACAGAGTATGTGAGATACCGTACGGTCTCGTGAGTTATCTCATAACAACCCTTTCTGCTCTGCCTCAAGTGATTATCACGATGTTCGCTCGCCACCCACACGCTATCTCGCACCCGGTGTCCGAGCCACAGTTATGAAGGAAGCCTTTCTGGGGGGGGGGGGGGGGCGCTAATCGGGAATAAAATTGACGGTACTGTTTATTATCTTCCCGGGGTTACCACAAACACAGGCCGGTGCAGGGAACAACGCTTATGGGTGTGGACAGCAGATGAGCTCGGAGGTGGTTGCATAAGCGAATAATTGGTGGGCGGAAAAAGTCTAAATCTTTTCCTGGAATATTTGATATAACTGAAATCCAAACCATTTTAAAAGGTGTACAGGCGGCATATTCTGCCGGCAGAAAGCACCTTGGTCAGTCTGTTGGTACACCTGAATATACTGAACCGAATCCCGGGTATATTGTTGAATAAACTGAGTGATCACACCGTTGCAGCTACTGGTTATGATAGAACCATACATGGCACAAACTGTGGGCAGTAAATGGGTCAGATATCTACTGCAGAAATATACATCGCACAAGCTGTGGATGATTTAGGGTTTGATACAGTATGACAAATCAGACATGGGTGTACTTGAGATCTATACGTGAAAGCATATTGACTTATATGGGCTAATCGCATAAGCTCCCCAAATTTTGGACGCATATAAAAATATTGGGGAAATAACTTTATCAAACATGAATAGATACATTTTGACACGCACATTACTATTTCTAAAGACATGCTTAAGCCTCGCTAGGGCCTTACTTGCTTTATCACGTAATAATTTGATTGTGCCATCGAAGGAGCCTGAAGCCGAAATTTCAATGCCAAGATATGTATATTTAGAAACTTTAGCTAGTTTAACGTCGTCTAACATAAATGATCGATTCAGATTTTTGCCTGTTTTATTTAAAATCATAATTTGGGACTTTTTAATATTGATACTTAAATTCAAATCTTTACAATAAACACTTAGAATATCCAAACATGTTTGTAATCCTCGTTTACTTTCAGATAAATAATATCAGATCATCAGCGTAAAGCAAACAATTAATCCCTTTTTCTTTCAGAGACACAGTATCACAATTCTTACCGAATAAATCGGGTAAATCATTGTCAAAAATATTAAATAACGTAGGACTCATGGCACATCCTTGTTTAACGCCCCTAAGTAAAGTTATGTTATCAGAAAGTCCATCGTTAAAGTTGATTTGAGTGCTCGATTCAAAGTACATATCTTTTATAACGTTATACATGAAACCATTAATTCCACATTTCAACAATTTAAAGAATAATCTCTCAAGCCAAATGTTGTCAAAAGCCGTTTGTAGGTTCACAATAGAAACAAATAAGCTTTTGTATATATATCTACTTATGTTTTGAGCACCAGTATATGATCGCTAGTTCGACATTTCTCCGAGAACCCGATCTGGAATTCACTTTTTATATTAGCATCTGACAAATACTTTTGTAATCGAGTAATCAGGACAGTACAAAAAAGTTTCGACATACACGTGTCAACAGTCGAATTGCCATTTCCGAGATACAGAATATTTATGCACCTTTCATTCTCGATGCCAAGTACTCAAGTCCGAATCATAATGTACAAGTTGGGGTGCGTCTAGAGGTAGCTTGTTGCCAAGAGTGAATAAACTTACAAGCGCCTGCATTTTGGTTGGTTTTCTGGGCTGGAGGCTCATTTTTTCTCGCCAATTCGCCACAACGCCCCCAGCCGATTTAATCACAAAGTCCAATGTGAAGCTGTCAAAACTGAAACCGAAAAGAAATACTTGGCAAGTGAAGGGCATAAAACCTGCCCAGCCACAAAGAATCATTTAATTGTTGCCACAGGGGAGGAGGGCGGGACAAATTTGAGAACCGTTGAAACCAAAGTGTGGGGAGAGAAACATCTGAACTGATCGGCAGCATTGAGAGAAAGACGCCAAAGAGAATTTTGAATCCGGGAGGCAATGGGTGCAGCCAATCAGGATGATTGACGCTTGCGCAATGTAATATGAATATATAATTACCAGTGGAACAAAGGCTCATTAAAGGACCTGCACCAAGGATTCTGGGAAATTAATAGTTACGTAAGGTCAAATATCCAGGCGCATAAAATACACGATCTTGGAATAGCTTCTTGTGTAGCAAAGAATAGATAAGATAACAATATAATTAGTTTCAAAGTGGGACAAACAACATAACCTAGTCAACATTTCAGCTAATTTTTGAGATTGCCTTGGTAATAAGGCACAGTTGACATCTTTGCTGAGAGTCATCAGACAGGCACATTTGCAGTAGTGTTTTTCGATCCTTCATCATTTTCATCCATTCGTCACGAAAAATATTAATGACAATATCATGTATAAATTCAACCAGTTTATTATCACATGTACACATACAGTCGAGGTCTGCCAGTGTAAACCTCCTTACATGACACTTGACCGAATGCAATTTGATCGAATGTTAATTACATCGAACATTAAGTAGATCAACCAGAAATTAGTTTGAATGGTAAATACGGCGAATGAAACATAGGACATCTATAAAAACACTGTCTTTTAATAATATATCAAAATTCACCTGAATGTTCAGAGGCATGTCTGCACCTACGCAGCAAATGTGCCCAATCTAATGACTTTCATATACATATATAATACAAAAGTATACACAAATCTGATTTGTCTCTCTACATCAAACACCTGACAGGTTCGCAGACAAGTAATGTATGCAGTATGTGTATGTGGTAGAAATATGGCCAACTTGCTGCACATATTGTGTGATGTATGGTCCACTCACAATCAATAGCCCTCAATGGTGTGAACTCACTAGCTTGTTCAATAATATACTCAGGATTTGGTTAAATGCTTTCAGATGTACCAACAGTCCGACCAAGGTGCTCTGTACCGATAGAATATGCCGCCTGTACACAAGCCTTTGACGTGTGTGTGGTAGATGCTGCGATACAAAGCGGTACAAGTTGACTCAGGTAAGCAGGCGTAAGACGGTGCAACAGTTTTTGGAGACTGTGGAGCATTTCATGAAGTGGGATAAGTTTGATAAAATTGCAACTGGAGGCAAGGCTTCCCAGCCCAAAAATTATTTAGGGGAAGGTGGCGGAAAGTATGACGAGGTGCGCCGGCACAAACTGTAGCTTCCTGGTATTGAACTGTCTCAAGCGAGTTTGATTATACGCATCTTTCAGTACGGTGATCAAAAAGGACAAATCGAGACTCAAAGTCAAACATAGTTCGCACCACGGTTATGTCCACTGATATTACGGGTTATTGTCCTTTGAAGCTAAGTCAAAACGATGTTTTGAAAAAGAGGACCGAGCAGGTTTTTATGGCATTTACAGCGTCATTACGCTTGTATTTCTAGTACAGATAGAAACAAGAGAAATTTGATTTTGGAGGCAACCTGTAGATTAAATTGGTATAGGTAACCAGCAAAAAAAACCACACTTTGGCCTGTCTGAAGTTTGAAACATAGTCTGTGCAAGGGTACTGAAACTCAACTTCGCTCAGGGGCTTCTCATACTTTGCAAGAAGTATATCCGATAATGACGTACTCTTCTATGTACAAATTGAGCATCAGAGATTCATCAATGCCACAAAAACCCTTCAGGTGTAATAATAAACAGGTTTTTATTTTGCAAAAGAAAGCCAGCTCAATCAGGGCCTGAAGAACGGAACGTAGACGATGGAAATATCAGTGGGTTTCTCCAAGAAACAGTAGATCATGTGTTTTCCACCTTTTTCACTGGATAAATGGGTAATTGATAGAACTCCTTGTGTGGGTGAACTTGACTGCGCATGCTTTTTTGAAACATCAGTAAAACCTAACAGCAGATGGTATTATACAAATAACCAGGGCAAAGAGTGGGGCGTCCAAGAGGTGTGTGTAGCAGCGTTGATACAATAACAATGGACTAGAAGTTGGGTTGCAGGTATGTGTAGCTTACCTTAAATGTAACACCGTAACCAGACGCCGTACGTTTCTGCATATTACCAATAGAGCTCATTTTCAGCGGCAAAGATCAGTTTTTTTTAATGAATGCACCTTAACTATACCAGAGGGAAAATATCAACTTTGTGTCAAAGTATAGTGTCACTAAAAATGGTACAAGCGTCAATATTTGCAACACATCTTTCAAAGCAAACAAAAGTATGGCTGATGTTCAGTTGGGTTGTGCGTTTAAACCGCTGACTGACGGAGGTATACCTAGAACAACATTGGTGTATATCAGATATGTCGCATGGCAAAATGGGTGACGACAGATGTGGACACAGAACACTGGATTTTGAACAGAAGCCACAAAATGCATATTTCTTAACATTGTCTACGAGGAAAATGTTGCAAGCACGTTTCTTTGCCTGTTAAAATGCAGCTGCAGTTGTCTTTTCAGTATTCTTACGAACGACATAAAAGTATCTAAAAGCCACACAGACACCATTATTTATCATGAAAATGTTTGGAAAAACAAAAACCAAAAAAAAAAAAAAAGAAAGAAAAAAAAAACCAAAAACCAAAAAAAAAACAAAACAAAACAAAAAAAACCCCCAAAACAACAAACAAACAAACAAACAAACAAACAAACAAACAAACAAACAAACAAACAAACAAACAAACAAACAAACAACCCCCCCCCCAGAAGAATAAAGATGCCAAACATGCAATCTTAAATGTTATGGTAAAAAGTGAATTACTACAGCTTAAAGTTTGCTACTTAAGGACAAGGCTTGCTGATTGCCTATGATTTATAGTGAGACAGTGTTGGAGAATACCAAATATAAAGAGATAGCAATTCTATAATCATATTACAAATGGAAAGAAAGACTTATCAAACATTTCCATTCTAGCTCTTAAATGAAATATAGTCGAGGCGTCTCCGGTTACTGAAATTCCTATGTGTTTCAAGTGTACTTATATATGTAGGATCTGATACTGCAAGTAATTGGCGCCTATATTTTCCCCCAATTCTGCACATTACCGTCGGCATGTTTCGGTCTCTCTTCTTGGCCGATCTTTTCCAGCCAGTCTCTTCATAAAGTTTAGCATTTGCTTTGTTTGCAGTGCTCGCGTCACGGCCCTTGTTGTCGTCGGATGAAGTTTTCCAAATGCTATTTGTCTGTCTGCGCATAATCGTCTACGACCATACTACCATAAGTCGAATAAATAAAATGTAAATTGTTTCTAACACACAACGCTCTAAACGATATTGTTAGGCTTGCATCATATTTACCTGTATTGTAGCCATAATATCTTTAATATGTGCAATCGGTTTCAAGTTTGATTTTATCACAATGACCAAATTTTTGTTGTTGTACACAAATTAGTTGGTGACTTCGAAACACAAGTGGCGGGTGGCTAACTCTCTGGTTATCGTGTGGGATTAACATTGCATCAGTGTGTCAGTTTTCAAAGCATTGAAAAGCAAACAAACCCCGAGCTAATCCTTAGACCAATCATGCATTCAGAAAAGGTCAGAGTTTAAATCGGTGGCGGCCTAAAGATGATTGTCAACTGAAACATAGAGCCATGTATCGTCAGCAAATAGCTCAATATCAGAATTTGTTATGTCCTGCATGTTACAGATAAAGACTAAGAACAGAAGGGCAGAGCACTGTGCCATTGGGCACCCGGTAGTTACGCCCCACAACTACAAGAATGACTTTTGAGCAATACACACTACCTGCTACGCTTTCATAAAGACCTTTTGGACCGATTCAGTAAACTTCCTTTGTGTGGTATAATATTTTAACATTTAGCAAGGAATTTTAATATAAAAATTGATTATTGATTTCCATAGAAGAATGATCGAGCTCAACTTATCATTTATGGAAAAAAATTCTGATATTGAGATCGAAAATTAAACGACTGCACTCAAGCTCCATAAAAGACTTATTGAAATCCAGAAATAAATTTTTGAAACCTATATATAGCTTCTGGAGCTGAGTAACTAAAAATAAAAAAACCTTTGATTTTTTGAACTCCATAATGGGCTTTAAAGTAACTTTGCTCCAATGATGTCTTTCTTTTTTTTTTTTGCTGATCTACACTTACGTGTGAAATACAACGCAATGTCCAAACGCGCAACCGTGCAAGCACCAGCTGTGGTGTGTAATTGCATTGCGAGAAGCATAAGGAGTATACAAAATGACTTCAAATGTAAAAATTGTCGTATTTTCCATAGCTGAAAGGGATTGTATTTGCCAACTTTCACTCGCGCTCCCGTGATCATGCGAAGACACACCGGCAAAGGTTGCAACTAAACTTCAAGTCGTTTAAAATTGTTGGGCTCAACAAATTTCTGATTAAATTTTAAAACCACTTGCCACACCTATGATATTTGTTCTCTCTTATTTATGAAGTAAAACATCATATTGAACTTAATCAAAAGCTTGCTTCTGTCTCGAAATGCAATTCAAATTCCTTTAAGCAAATCTATTAACACTGGTAATTCGTAATAAATCGAAATAAGACGATTTACAGCAGAGACTGAATGCATGAAACCACATTGATTCCAAGAAATGATAAGAGTATCAAGACAGAAGGTACAAACGTTTGGATATAACCGTTTCTATTACTTTACTTGTGTTGTAAAAGGGAACTAGGCCTGTAGTTACTGCGTAGCCTCACGTCTTTACTTTCAAAAAAGGCAGTTTATTAGTCCTCTTTGATTCATTTTAAGCGCGTTTTGATATTTAAAAAAGATAATAAACTTTGTAATTGATTTATAAGTCGCAACACCAGCTCTTTACTCGTACCATTTCTATCAGGACCGGTGGCCTGTCATACATCTAAAGTTTAAAGAATGTCCACTGTTTAATTTACTTTTATGCTCATATTAAAGAAGGTATTATCCATTGTGTTAATTCTTGCTAACACCCGCGCAGCTGAATTATCAATGTTACACTTGTTTGGAAACAGAGTATAGAAGATCTACACTCTGGCTGGGCTGTCAGGTTTTCCTTCAAAAAATAGCGACAAAATAGAACGAAAGGCAGTTTTGACTTCAAAAATTATCGACAGACATCCAACAGGCTTTAACGGGCATGAAACCTTTGGGATAATTGCTTAAATTTGTGTTATATTCCAGTTAAGTTGGGATGAGGGTGCTTTTGTGACTCGTGATTGAGAGTTTTAATTTTTCGTAAAATTTCAGACAACAGATGCTTGTGGATCTGGAGTGAACCTTTTCGTAGTGAAACGTGAATCATTTTCAGAAAAAAAAATTCAAAAACTGTAAAATTACATTTGAGTACATCCTGAAGTTTGAAAGTCAAATTTTGGTTCGTGCATTTTGAAAATGCGAACAAGCCCCCCCCCCCCCCCTTACCCCCACTGACCAGAATTAGAAACAAAAGGAAAAGAGTATTTCAGGCGTTATTGTGTGTGACATACATTTGGAATTCGATCACTATGACCAAAGTAGACAGGTAAGGGATCAACAGCCAAAAGATAATTTTTCAGATTATTCTTGCATTGACCCAGAGACGTTGTCTCATGTAAAGCAAATGGTAGATCATTCCAAAGTCTCATGGATGAGGAGAAAAGAGTTTGCAAAACGCAGCTTCTTATATTCCATTTATCGCAAGTTGAGACAATTTCGTGTCATATCTTTCTTTATATTGCCAGGAACTAGGTAATATAAATAGGAAAGTACTAGCCTTTGAACTGTTTTATAAAACAAAGGGACATTTTCTCCGCGTAGCCAAGGTTTGTTTACCCAGTTCCCTTAATGAAAGGACACGATGAGATTGCCTCAGTCCACAAATGCATATCCGCGCGGCGTCGTGTCGAACAGATTTATGCGCGCTGGCTAGACAAGCAGTACAAGTGTCAAAAACACCACACCCATATTCCAATATGGTTCGAACCATGGTTGCATATAATCCAAGTGGAGTTTTTCGCGATAGTTTTAATATCAGTCTATGCGGAAATGCCAAGCGCTTACTTGCCTGGTTTATAATGCAGGTGATGTGAGCATCCCATTCTGAATTCCTAGAGAGGGTTATGCCCAAATGAATGTGGATGCTTGATTCAGGTATGGGGTCCATCTAAATGTAGAAGACGGGCAATCTGGTTTGTGACGTTTGAATTAGAATACTAAGGAAATGGATTTTAAGGCATTAAATTAAATTTTTAGAGCCGACCCCGGTAGCCAATTTTCATGAAATCAATGTCAGCCCTATTAGCTGAGGCATGCGGATCATGTACGATTTCTAAAATACTAGTATCGTCAGCAAAAAGTTTTATATCACAAGAAATATCGTCAGTTATCTCATTGAAGCAGATTAAAATAAAACGGGACTAAGGATTGATGCTTGGGGAACACCAGCTTCAACCTGGACCAACAGGAGGACAGGCCACCAATATTAACTCTCTAAAAGCGATTTGACAAATAACTTTTTATCAAACCTATAAGAGGCTTTTCAATACCTTACTGTTTCAATTCAAAGCTGAGACCCTCATGCTAAACTCAATCAAACGCCTTAGAGATATCAAGAAAGGCCATCCGTGCGTCATGTCTAAGTTCGAGCCCATAGTGAATATCATGAAATATGAAGTTGGCTAGTGGCAAAATCGTTGCCTTTGAAGGCAGGTGGGACTTGGTTTGGAGTTTTCACTAACAAAAAACCTTACTTAACTTCCCAACATAAAATAAAGTATTTTTTTAACTTAATTTCTGACCAAAGTACTTCAGCGTAATTTTTATGTCGGGACGTCTTATGGCAACAATATTATGGCAGGCATACAAAGTATCTCCTCCCTAGGCCCATAATTGTGGTCAAGCAGAGTCAGAAGGCGTAGAGGCTGTGCCCCCCCCCCCTTTCCCGGCCACACGTCTGTTGGCACATTATTTTGCGAAAACCCCACAAGGCAAATCTCATTTTTTGCTGTAGTAGATGACAAGAATGTTCCCATGATCGACACTGTTTGAGTCGGGAGAAATATCAATACGTTCACCTCATTTTATCCTCTAATAATTTTAACAGTTACCTCGACATTTTTATAGAAATGTAAACTTTAATACCTAATAATTGTTAAACAAATGTTTTGTTTAGCAATTATTTCACGAAGTTCATAGTTTGTCTTAAATAAGTAGTATGCGGTGCAAAATGTATACTTTTGAAAGTTTTCCATCAATACTTTTCAATCTGAAGACCTCAAAACATAGTGAAACTGACGAAACATTGAAGGGCAATAACGATCTGAGGCGTTATTGTAAGGACGATGTGGCAGAAATAAAAAAAAAATCCGCTTCATCATTCATAACCATTATATAAGCTGTGCTGTACCATTTTAAAGGCTGCACTGTAGTATTTTCCTTAAAACCAATGTATCGGACACAGTTCTACGATTGGTCCACGCCGATATTTTTGTCAATACATGAATATGTTTATTTTCATCTTTTTGCGTACTAACATGATCACAACGAAAAACCATCCTTTCTACATTTTATTTCAAGACACACTGCAGCTTGGACTTTGATATTGTTTTGGATTAAGGTCCTTTTTAAAAACGAATTTACCACAGACCAACGTCTTGTTCGCAGGTCTCGAGGCATTGTGGTAAGTGTGAAATAACTATGCATCATGTGCCAAGATATTTGAGCCAAAATTATCAGTTTTACAATCATGTCACTATGAACACGCACATAAAACTTCTGCAAGCAAGTACATAGACAAACCATATAGGTTCCCATGCATCCCCAGATCTAAATCTTTAATATATATATATATATATATATATCCTTCCTATGACATCGCCTCTTAAAGATGATGCGAGCGAAAAAGTGCTGTGGGGTCCTTATTGGCATATTTTCAACAGGGCCATCGTACTCATTAGATTACCTAGTGTCATATGTCAGAAACTAATGAGCTTGTTGTTTGTTTCGATCATAAGGTTTCCTGAGGCGCTGAATTATAATGATATAGATTGCGGGATATGAGGTGCACATTGTAAAAGGTATTTATATATAATGGTGACTCTTTATACATTTTTAAACTAGTTCGGACGAACAACTCACGAAAACATTGGCTACGAGACAAATTTGAAATTTTATATGTGTGACGTAATTTTACAATATCATATTTTGTGTTCGGACACTTTTAGCCTGTCCAAACAGTTAACATTTTGACAGGGATAAATAACTAGTAAACATTCATCTAGAGGCCATATATGGGTACGCGAACACAAAAAATATGTACAAAACACAACAATGATATGAAGAGAACTCCATCACGAGGTCATTACATGGAGTCCATTGCAAGAGAGGATATTGGTACTTTGACAGCGTTACAGAATAGATGTGTACTTTTGTGTAACATGTGATTTCATTGTGAACAAAGGTGAAACATGTACATATACACAATATGTGTGAAACATATGCATCCTCACAACATGCACAACAAAAGTTTATATAATGACTACTAGGAAGTGGTTCTGGGCAAAAAGACACAAATACAATATCTTTGTGCATACATAAAAAAAAATAAAGATGTAACCAGTCAAACTGTTTGAAGTAAAATATATATTTAAAAGCCTTCATCTATAATTCTTTTCTCCACACATGGGCCCCCTCGTGTCAAATATTCTGGTAACTCTCTAATGCTACCGGTAGGAAAACCACACGAAAATTTACTTCCGGGAACAAAGAACAATACGTTTGTACATATAACTGTGTCACAATTTACATCAAACATAACTTGTCTTGTCACTAAAGAGAAGATTAATGACTGATAATTGATAAATTTATAGATATCATAGTTAAAACAGGGTTATTGAACATGAACCTCCAGCACAAGAAAGTAGTGAACAATTTGCAATAGTCCGGGAAACCTTCAAAATAAATAAGGAAATAGCTCCGAAATATCTACACAACCTTATCTACCCATACACACTGAATGTGTCACAAGACAATTTTTAGACCTGGAATTGTCATAATATAACACACTTCCCTATGGAAAATATTAGCTTAAATTTATGATGCCTCATCTTTGGAATGACTTACCAATACGAACCAAATTACTAACTGAAATAGACGAGTTCAAGCCAGCATCAAAAGACTGGAGACTGACTGGTGCATGTGGGCCGGATTGGGTCCTTCTTGGCCCCAGCCAGGATTCCTGGTCCCGGTCTGCTTGTCCCGGGGAGAGCAACTGGGATCCATAATTCGCCGCCAGTCTGTGGTGAGTTAAATATGCATTCCTTACGACTCGAAGCGTTTTTATTCAGTTGCAAATGGTCTGTTGTTTTTTATAATGATGTGATGCTAACTAAAGTTGTTTAATTTTTCAATTATATGTATCATCATCCAACATCTAGCAGCTAATTTATATTTTGATTATCTTAAGTTTGACCTTTTGGGTGTTTGTTTGATCAGTTAATTTATTTTTATTTATATTTATTCGCCACTTATATTAAACAAGTTTGAACTTGCATACTATCATAAAGCTCGATCCAAATAGCTTCGAGGTAATGCTTTCTGAATGGCCAAACCGATGATAATAAAATTGAAATGAATTGAATTAAATTAGCATTAGGAGGTGCATTTGTGCTGATGTCCTAGAGGAATAAAGCAAGAAGCATATTGCGTAAGTACTTCAAGAGTACTCTAGAGGGTACCTGCTAAAATTGCAATCTTAAGCAGCATCACCGTTGCCAGTAAATTACCATCAGTAAATACACCACGTTTTACCCTTCAGCGACTTCACTCCAATGTATCATCTTGCAACTTTTCCCCACTCAGGTTACAGAAGATGCCCCGTGTTGTAAGCATCGCCTGCTTTTATCATAAAAAATAATATAATGCCATATGTCAACATCTTAGCTTGCTCACTTTGGGCGTGTTGTCTGAAATTTGACGCAGCAGAATTCAATTACACTTAACAGCAAAGGTCAAGCAAAACGGCACTTAAGGACATAGAACTTAAAAATAAACCTACTGCATCACTTTATCAGCTGTCTTAAGTGTTCGCCCCTGTCACTAGAGTGGGTTGACAACATTTCTGGACAAGGGACTGTTCTTAATCTCTCCAACAGTGGGCTTAATAAGGCGTCGGATTTGATAAAAGATTTGGAGGATGACACACACATTGGGGACTTAGTGGAGAATCAGCCATTTACCACATCCAGAGAGGATCGCCTCCACCTTTGGCAAGCTACAGGGTGCAATGTCAGTTATGACATGGTGCAGTGCCAGTGGCGCTCTGCAGGCGAGGTTGAATGTCGCCCAGCTGTATTGGCGTAATGTCAGTTGTGACACAGAGTGGTGGCGATGGCGTTCTGCAGTCACTGTTTCACGTCATCCAGCTGTATTTCCAATGATTGCAAACCACAACAGGCATGCACGGGTGGACTGACCAGTGTCGACAACACCGATCCTGGAGCACTGACCAATGGCAGAATGTCTGATTCACTGCTGATTAATCATATTTTTGCCTAACATTCAACGATGGGCGAAAACGGGTATGGTGTGTCAAGAAGACAAGGTTTAATCCCAGGCATGTTTACGACCATAATTGTTTTGGTGGTGGTGGTTCTGCCATGGTCTGGAGAAATATCTTTCAACCATAAGTCCCCGGAGATTATCACAGACACCATGACAGCATTGAAGTATAGAGATAAGATACTGGAGTCTGTAGGCATGCCATTTCGGCTTTCGTCATTTGGAAATGGATTCCTGCTACACGATGATAAAGCCCATCCATATAGTGGGCCAGTTGTTGCAGATTATCATGAGCATGAAAACCGTGAGGAGTATGTGCACATGGAATGGTCTGCCAACAGCCCAGACCTCAACATTATTGAGCCTGTGTGGGACATGTTGGGCAGATCTGTTAGAAGTGTGCAACTCACTATTGTAGAGGACTTAACCCTGGCATTGCAAGTGGCTTGGGCAGAAATCCCACAACAAAGGATAAGGAAGCTCTATCGAGAGCAATGAGCCATTGGGTACGCACCATCATATCAGCCCAAGAAGGTGCAATGCAGTACTGAGAGCACTTTAGGAACATTTGCTATATCGAGATGTGGACAAAACTGATCCCTAACTCCTTCTTTAAGCTGCACACACTGGAAACAAAGCAGCTGTTCATGTTAATATACTGTGACACGTAATTTGTGATATTTGGACATTAAAGTCTATGTCGCAATGTTAAACTTTTGTTTCATAATTTAAACTATTATTTGTAAAGTAAGATGTATTTTTGCTGCTAAGCATACAGGTACTTTTTCAGCAATATATGAGCTAAAAAGTACTAAATTTTGGTGGCTATACAACGTCTAGAAAGCTGAAGCTGTCATTCTGTTCTTCTATCCTCGCAACTCTACATCTTCATACCTCATGTAAACCCAGTAGAATGCCTCATACGTTTAGAGATATGATATTCGGTATAACAACAGGTTATATTTGTCAATCTCTGATTTAATTTACATCCAGATTTACTATCATTTTCATATGAACATCATTACACTTGTGATGATTTTGCTTTCTTTTGTTGCTATGTTTGTACACTTTTTGTTCTCTGCACTTTCTTGTGCTTTTGCTTATGTTACTTTACTTATTGTTTCGAAGACTATGTTCTCCAACATACAATGTCATATACTTATTGGGTTTTTATAAACAAGAATGTATTTAATTCCTGTTGTGTCACTCAGTATTCAGTGACGGACATTCCCCAGTGTGATACTCCCTAATGGGCATCTGTTTGAATCAACCTGTGGTAGGGTTATTTCACGAGAAAGATGGGTTTATGTTCCTGTCCATGTCTGCCATATCACGATCATAGTTTCATACTCTCCTTTACCTTCCTCATAGTATTTGCCGCAGTATTACTTACCGAATGTCTATGCCATCTGAGACAGGTGATGGTTCTTATACTTATGGTGCTCGCCACGAGTAGTCATCCAAACCCTGGTCCAGTTGATAATATTGTTCTCAATAAGTTTTCTGTGTGTCATGCTAACGTCTGCAGCTTAAAATCTGATGGTAAACTTGAATAAATAAGTATTTTGGCAGAGTCTGAAAAATTGGAAGTAATTTCTTTATCTGAAACATGGCTCAATAATAACTAACCTGGTGCTTTATTGGGAATTGAAAGCTTTCAAACCCCATTATGTGAGGATCGTAAAACTGGTTTGGGGGGAGGGGTTACCCTTTATGGAAAAGACAGTCTACCTGTTAGAAGATGTGAAGAGCTGGAGACTCCCTGTAGCGAATGCATCTGGGCTGAAATTACTGTACCTTCTAGTAAACTGATCCTAGGTGTTTATTATCGTCCACCAGGCCAATCTGCTGCAAAGAGAGACCTATTTCTGGACAACTTATCTCACTCCATTTCGTCTGCTATCGAACTTAACCCTTAAACACCCCCCTAAATAGGTGATTTTAATGATTGCTGTGCAAGTTGGGATTCTCCTCACACTGACAGTGAACTCGGACAGCGCCTCTTTGATCTATTAGCTCAAAACAACCTACTCGTGTGTCGGAGTACTCTGTAAATCTACTGGACCTCATGATTACTGACTTCCCCGGTTATATCCTTAACTCTGGCACACTCCCTCCTATCTCCTCGTCTGATCATTCTGTTGTCTTTTGCTCTATCACTGTGAATCATTACAAGGATCGCCCCTTCAAAAGCTGTGTCTGGAGCTTCAAGAGGGCCGATTTGTCAACTGGAACAATGTACTCCACCATGCTCCCTGGGAAACTGGTTTCACAGTTTTTGACTCCTCAAGGGACACTGTGTCATTGTGGTCAGACCTATTTATTGACATTTGTAAACACTTTATTCCGTTCTGCGAGGTCACCATTCGATCCAGGGACAAGCCTTGAATCACCTGTAGTATCAAGAGGCTAATAAGGCAGCACAATCACGCATAGAATATGTATTAATGCCAGACACAAAAGCCTCGGCCTCACACATTCCTCACTACTCAAAATATTGAATGCCTCGTCCAGTTATACAAATGGAAACGTAACTTTACAGTCAGTACTACTAAAAACTCCATTCGTCTTTACTTTCCCAAACTCCGATCTGAGCTAGACTCAAGAGAGATAAGCCCTAAAAGATGGTGGAACCTTAGCAAATCTATTCTCAGTCAAAAACTATATCAAAACATTCCAACTCTTATTGTCAGTTGAAGGAACATTTCTTCCGACATAGAGAAGTTTGTGACATTCAACAAGTATTTTACTGATCAGTGCAAGACACCATATGATGCCAATGCTTTGCCCTTGCCCGACTTGCCTACTGGACTGAGGACCGCCTGTCTGTGTTTCAGGTGCAAGTTCATGATGTGGAAAAGATTTTAAAGTCTCTGAAAACTAGTTCTGCCTGTGGTCCTGACGGTATAGGCAACACCCTTCTTATACACTGTGCCCCTTCAATGTCACGTTCTCTCACTGATCTATTCAATCTCTGCTTATCCAATTCATATTTTCCAGATCCCTGGAAGGGGTCCAACGTGTGCCCCGTCTTTAAGAAAAGTAACAAACAGTCTTAAGAAAATTAAAGGCCAATTTCACTCCTCTGTAATGTCTCTAAAGTATTTGAGCCTCTAGTTTATAACATCTTCTATGAGTATCTAACCTCTCACAATTTACTTTCTGCTAAAAACTCTGGTTTTAAGAAAAACGATTCCACCATAAATCAAGTTGTCAGCATACTTCATACTATTTACAGTGGCCTTGAGTTGGGCCATGAGGCCCGTATGGTTTTCTTGGACATATCCAAGGCCTTTGACAGAGTTTGGTATGGTGGTCTACTTTTTAAACTGAAACAATTGGGGTTTGAAGATCCTGTGTTGTTGCTTATAGAAAGCTATCTCTCAAACCGACTTCAACGCATTACTATTGGAGGACAGACCTCACCTTGGCGCCATATAGAGACTGGAGTGCTCCAAGTTTCCATCCTTGGTCCCCCACCTTTCCTCGTTTACAATAATGACATAACTGTCAACATTGCATGTGACATCCCTTTATTTGCGGATAATGCCAGTATTCTTGAGATTGTCCACAAACTAACGGCCACAGCTGAAAGCCTTAATTCTAATCTTGTAAAAATTCATTGATGGGGCAAGATCTGATGGATGACATTTAATGCTATAAATTCTATTTCAATGACCTCCTCAGCTAAACGACACAAGCCAGATCATCCTCCCCTACTTCTTGGAAACGCACCAATACCTGAGGCTACTCTATACACACATCTGGGAGTTGCACTTTCAAGTAATTTGTCATGGCACCAGCATATAACACGCATTGTTAATAAAGCTAGCCAACGGCTTGCTCTTCTACACAGACTCAAATACAAACTCTCCTGCTGGACTCTCATATGGTTGTATAGTACTATGATTCGAATATGGATGTGTCTTGTTTGACAATTGCACTGAAAACCTGTCATAATGTATAGAAGCTGTGCAGTATGAGGCAACCAGGATCTGCTTTGGCACAACTAGATACACTACACGTGCCTTACTTCTCGAAGCTTGAATGGTAAACTCTGGCAAATGGAGGAAATACTTTAAACTTATTCTTTCCTTTGAAATGTGCAATAGGTTAACTCCACAATACCTTCATGATCTTGTTCCTTGCGACATTGCATTCACTACGTGGCGTCTGTTGCGAAATCATACTGAATTACGCCTAATTAGGTTTACCACCAATCACTTTGGCGATTCATTTCTCCCGTCTGCTATCACATTATGGAATAATCTCCCAGTTGATGCTCATGTCACCGATTCCCTGTCACAGTTTAAATCCAGGTTAAATCTATTACTCTTAAATGCTGACAAAAAGCCCTGGTACTTTAAATATGGAAGTCGTTTCCTGAACATATGTCAGACGCGGCTACGGCTTAACTTCTCTGTTTTAAATGCCCATCTATATCATGTTAATATCTTCCAGACTCAACGTGTGCATGCTCTCATCCTACTGAAGATACGAAACATTATCTTTTGTTCTGCCCCAAGTTATGCAAAGGGTCCGTCTACTGGACACTGTGTGTCACTTACTCGCTCCAGGTGTAAATCCGACTCTATTAGTTCAGTGCTCTAGTGATATTTTATTAAATATTCTGTTGAAAGTGAGTGATGATTTGCCAGACACCCATAATGTATTCATCTTTGAGGCTGTTCAGACATTCATATCATGATCTTGACGTTTTGTTCACTAATTTATTATATGGTCAAATTATAAGTCTCCATTATTTGGCATCAATTGTATTATTTCTGTACAAACTGTGAATTCAGTGTGCTGTTCTCATCCACTGCGTATTGTATATATTCCTGTGCGTCCTTTTATGTACTGGAGAGTCTCCAGATTAGTCTCTGTATACTGTTAAGAAATCCATAAAAAATAAATATGTTTATAATAGCGGTTCCTTGTCAATTCAAAATGGCTTTGGGGGATAAATACAACGTCAGGGCTCAAGCCACTGCCAGCAACATAGTGGCTGATATTGAACTGTCTGTCTGTCTCTCTCTCTCTCTCTCTCACACACACACACACACACACACACACACACACACACACACACACACACACACACACACATATATATATATATATATATATATATATATATATATATATATATATATATATATATATATATATATATATATATCTGTGTGCGTGTATGTATATATTTTCTTGTGCCTGTATGAGGTAGAAAGTCAGAAACCGCATACTTGGTTAAAGTGGAGAAAACCAATCAGAGGATTAGGGGACCAGCACACTTTTCAGACCAGCTGTTAGCCCATATGGCTGGACCTAATAGTAGTGCTTAATGTGTACAAAAGTATTTATAAACCAAACGCTTTGGTTCCAGAAACGTATGCACATATCTGTTAAGATCCTGCAAGATAGGTTTCTGATGTCATCGTTAGGCTGATAATTTTGTCACCTGTAATACTAGTCTTTTTAAAATTTTAGGTGTCTGCTTTTACTTACGGTACATATAACAGAGTGGTACAAAAATTGCCACTGTGTCTCTGTTTTAGGATACAAGCCCATCGATGTTTGCCTGCTAAACAGTCTATTGTTCCGCGTGTCTGACTGCGCTCCATGGAAGTGCAAACACAGCAATGATAGCGTATCTTAGTCTGTCTTAGCAGGCAACATCGATGTATGTATTTTAAGTTTTGTCAATATGTGTAGTTTCTTTGCATGTAACAATAGTTATTCTAAGATTAATTTGTAAAATTTGAGGAGAACTGTTTTTATGTTATTGAAGCATCTGCAATTCAGATTGATTGTTTTTTTCCACTTTGTAGCTGAAAAAGTAGCGTTTAAAATTGGAATATTGCCAAAAACAAAAAATAGGTACCTAAGTTATACTCTTGTCTTTACATAGCCGTTGATTTCACAAAGATTCATCCATCCAGTTTTGAGTGAGGCTGTCTCAAAATTACCAAGTCTTGTAAAACATCGTTCTGAGAAATATAATACCAATGATAGCCAAGGAGATTTGCTGCCCTTAATTTCTCACAAATGACATTTGCTCAGGCCATTAAGAAGGATGACTAAATGCTATTCTCATCTTAAACTCTGTCATAACTTTGACCTATACACTTAAAAACAATATGGTAGTTCTTGTCAGTCACCCGTGAAATAATCAGCTCACCTGTAAACACACATCCAGTGAGTTTTTGGCGGTAAATGGTCATCTAAACATGACCATCATTGACCACATCTAACAGCCAATTAACTGATTGACTGCATAAAGCTTGTACTGACAGAGGGGCACTTTTTCCATCTTGAAGTTTTGTATAGAAGTAATCATGTTACAGTGAAACTATTTGGCATGGATAAAGATTGGCATTTCACCATCCCATAAGTAATAAACGCTCAATTTCACTGATTTGAAGGTCTCAGGTATGCCCCGACACGTTAATGATGTTAATGATGCATGGCTATAGTCGTATTACAACCGTTGGGTGATATATATATATATATATATAAGAGAGAGAGAGAGAGAGAGAGAGAGAGAGAGAGAGAGAGAGAGAGAGAGAGAGAGAGAGAGAGAGAGAGAGAGAGAGAGGTTTATTGACAAATTCAACGAAATAATGCATGCATATAAAAGAACAAAATACATAGGGAAACTCAGATTGTCCCTTTTTATACAAAATTAAATCAGCTTTTTAGTGTACTTAGGATTGTAACTCTGGTTTAGATAACAGATGGAATATATCTTACAAATGCGATGTTACGCTTATAACTGTCAATCGCAAAAAGGGACGCATATTTTTTCATTAAAATCACACAACCCTTTGCATTAGGCAGCACGGAAAGAAACATATGTATTCACCTGCATAAATAATGAATTATTTAGGGCGTCATCTCGGTTGAAGACTCAATTTGCACAACTTCTCTACTTTTTCAGCTTCTATAGGTTGAGGGACACTAGAGTATCGGAGGTCGAACTGGGCCCTGCGTGTCTTCCAATAAGGGACATTCTATCAGGGCGTGCTTCTGTTTGCACTTGTCTACACTTGCATAATCTCTGCCGTTTTGGTGGGTGCAACCAGCGTCTGGTGTCAATTTTGTGTCTGTGAGACCCCAACCGTACCCCTGTAAATTCTATACCATTAGATTCTGTTAGAGCTAGACTATAAACTGCGTGCTTTTCTAGTCTTTGGTTCAACGATTTATAAATTGACCGACAAAACGAGTCAGACCCCTGTATGGATTCTTTAAGCCCATGAGACTCGCTTGCAGTTGGACTTGCTAGCTGTATGATAGATTTGCCCACGGAGGACTTGTGGTTTTTGGCAAGTGCCATGGCCTTTTGTAAAGCAGTCCCGTGGAAGTCATCTACGGCTTTCATTTCTGAAGAAAAATCAATATCTGAGACTTTGGTGTAAATAAAACTGTGGAATTTTCCTGGAATGCATAAAAATATCGTAATACACAATTGGCGCTCCCCACAGCAAAAATCTCAAGCCCGAGAGGTCGGTCGTGACTTGTAATTGATATCATATACTCTCCACCATTGTAAAAACACTCAGTACTCAAAACTGAGTTCATACACACTTGATATGCATACTTAACCATAAGAACTCGCCTACACTCGCTATTAAATAACTTGTCATTCTGTATGTCCATAAAATTCAAACAGAAATCAATAAACATATAGTAAATGTTATACTGTTATTGTCTTTTAATGTTTTGCAGGTGCACTTTGGCATAAATTATGAGGCCAGTGGAGAGTTGCAAAATGTTTGGCTATATCCCCTGGACTGCATTCCTGCAGCCAATGATGCTCATGTACTTTGCATTTCTGAAAACTAGCTCAGTTGTTGGAGCTGCGAATGGTGACTCTTGGGATTACAGTTTGCCTGCCTGTGCGAAAAACTCTGGTACAGTTGGGGAGACAACTGCGCCCTTTACAATGTATTGGGCAGATAGGACGACAGCGGCACCCTTCACCACATTTTCGACTGGTGAGGAGACAGAATTACTCATGACGTCGCATTGGGCAGGTGTACAACATGCGGGACAAAACCATACATATAACACTTCAGCCAACTCTGCATACTATACGGAGCCACTTACACCAGCCACGTCACACAATAATGTGACAGAGATAGAGTCCCCAGAAGTAGTAGCAGCTGAAGAAAATTGGTCTGTAGGTGTACAAGTGGTCATAGGAATAGGAGTGGTGCTGATGGCTGTCACAAACATCATAGGAAACACGTGCACAGTCGTCGCATTCTCTCGAGATCTGCGGTTGCGAACGGTACATAACTACTACATCGTCAACTTAGCTGTAACAGACCTGCTTGTTGGCGTTTGTAGTATCCCCTTCTACGCTTACTATACTGTCACGTATTGGTCATGGCCCTTTGGACGGACTTTTTGCAAGATATGGCTTGTTATTGACTTCCTCATATGTGCTGAGTCCGCAGCTAACATAATCCTGGTGAGTTTCGATCGTTACATGTTAGTATTGCAAGGGCTTCATTATTTACAAAACCAAACTAAAGCAAAAGCTAAGGTCAAAATTCTCATTTCCTGGATTTTATCTTTTTTGCTGTATGGACCGGCGATCATATCATTTGATTACATAAGAGGCTGTAGCACTGTAGAACAGGGGGACTGTGACACCGAATTTGCCCTTGATATAACCTACACTATGGCAACAGCTTTCATTGAATTCGGTGTCCCCTTTACTGCAATCACCACACTCAATGCACTGATTTATGCCAACATCCGGAAACGTTCTCGGAATAAGGCTGCCAGCAGAGTATTTTCCATAGCAACAGTTTCCTCTGGAAGTGATGCGACCTCAAGTCAAGTGAAAGATACGAGCAGCTATCCGGGGAAAACATCACAGAAAACCCTGCAAAGGGACAAAAAAGCAGCCAAGTCACTGGCCAGTTTGGTTATAGTGTTCTTTGTGTGTTGGGCGCCCTACACATTTGCCACTATCATCATTTCCTTTTGCAGCTCCTGCGTCAATAATGATTTTTATGAGGGGCTGAACTGGTTGCTGTGGTTCAACTCTACACTGAATCCATTCCTCTACGCTTGCAACAGTGAACATTTTAGGCAGAACTTCAAACGAATGTTGTGTCCTTGCAAGCAAAACAAGGTAGCTGTCCAGCTGGAGTATTCGAACAGAACCACCACAACATAAGGGACAATGCCGATCACAGATCGAGCCAGACAATCATTCTATCAGAGTCACATGCGCGCGTAAGGTAAATTCGTCCTTTTTTCCCGGGCATAAATTGGTAACAAATCCCAGCAACCATGCCCTCTCGTGCATTGCTGATGTTGCTTGTTACGTGAGCAGCCAGCACATTGTGTTTCATTGATCTTGCTTTCATAAACAAAGTATAACGTGAAGTCTGCTGTTAGAACAGCACGCACCGCATGATAACCCAAGTTGCAAAGCTTATTTCCTTTAAAAAAATAAAAGGGGGGATGGGTCTGTCACTTGAGGCGTTTTTTGATATTTAACTTGATCAGGTTTGCTTGTTTGTCTCTTGCTACATTACTATGTTGTCGGAAACTGGGATAGAATGGGGTTTAACTAATTCTGGGTAGGATTGGACGTTCAACTAAGCCCGAACCATGACGGCTTGGCAGGTTTAGTCCATGCCCGACGAAGGAGGGCATGGACGGCTGCCAAGCCGTCATGGTTCGGGCTTAGTTGAACGTCCAATCCTCTCCAGAAGTAGTTAAACCCCTAAACCTGTCATTCCTCGACATTTTTTAGCAATGCGCCCAACCCACGCCAAAGAAAGGGGTTGATAGAGTACAGCTCACACAAACCTTCCTTTCCTGTTGGCATTTTTAAAACGTGTGCTCACATGCTAGCAGAGCCAGGCGAGAAAGGGCAAACCAATGCAACTGGCATTTCACGGACAAAACGCATATGGCGAATGGCTACGCGCATTATGTTTATAGCCAAACACATTAGGTCTTGGACCAGTAACCCCTCTAGGTCGGGTCAACTGATCCACAACTTTTGATCGAGTACTGAACACTGTTGCTGTGTCTGTTGGATGTTAATATCACAGGAGCAGAGCATCCCAAATTAAGTCCAATCGTCATTTTGGATAGGTAAAATACTTATCAACTGTGAGTTTTAGAAAGGCACTGCTACTCTAGAAATATTTTAAATCCTTTGATAACTTTGTGTATTTTTGGAGACATATTTGGCGCGGAACGGTCAATCATGGAGGTAAGGTACACAAATGTACCTGTTAAAAAAAATCTAATCCCACGACCCCCCCCCCCCCCCATTTTCTTGGTTTTAAACTTGCTGCTACCGGTATAAACTTGATGTAGAATGCAAAGGAAGTTGTGGTTTTACGTTTCAAATAGGAGAAATAAGCCAGCGAATGTCGCTATTTTAACATGTAAATGCATTAGGCCCAGGTTACTGGTCCAAGACCATTATGCTCACCGCCACTCGCACCATGCGCTGTGCCCACTTTGTGACCAACCGAGAATGTTGTTTTCCGTGGATTGCGTGCGCATTATGCATATCACCACGCCCATTGTGCCAATGGCGAGTTGCCAGATGCATCTGGCATAATTGGTTGTTCAGCGTGAGCATTTGGCGATGCGATTTTTTTCTCGCATGCGCCAGATTTTATGCCAGCACGTTTGAGCATGCTTAGAAATAATGCTAGCACGGGGGGGGGGGGGTGAACTTATATGTGTGCTGTACTGAACCTTGGATAGTCTTGGGTGTATCATTATGACAGGTCTTATCTACGATTATCAGCAAGAAATATTTTTCTATTTTCATGGAATTGAACTGAGAACATGTCAGTTATATCAGACCAATGCTATTGAGGGTAAAATTAATTTTGTTATAGAATGTACCTTCTATTGCAAACTTCGGGAGAGTTTTGTATACGAACTTCAGATTCTGATCAGGTGAACTTTTTTGATAAGATTAATAGTAATGATATTGGGGGATGGGAGTGTAAGGACATCCTATCCTTTATCACTGCTGCTTAAAAAAAAGAATGATCAGATGGGTCACCAATGATAGACAGGATACTGTGGACAAATCTGACATGTGCTTGCTCGAGGAACACCCTTGTGATATATGTAAACATACATTAATGTTACATGATGTGTAAAATATTTGGTGCATATAAGTAGTTTGTGTCAAAACGTACCTCAATAAAATCGTACCCAAGTCAAAACGTACCCAGGTACGTTTTGACTCATCAAAATGTACCCAGATCAAAATGTTCCGAAGTAAAAACGAACCCAAGGCAAAACGTAGCCATCATTTTCCTTTGCTGAGTACAGGGGTTTCTCGTCATATTCTTGGCCTTGGTTGCTCATTTCGTTGCCCTCGGTATAACGACCCCAGTGTAATTAGACGTATATGCTGGGTGTGGTCGGCAAAAATTGTGTTTGTCTGTAAAAGGACGTACTGTGGTGATAACTTGTGCTGGTACCGATAAATCGAATGATATGTAACATTATATATATTGTGTACAGGGGTGTATACATGCCATACTACGTTGCAACAGTATGTGCAATGTATGATGCGTATTTCTTTAGATTATTCACCAGTACTTAATAATCCACAATAATTTTTGTTGAAACACAAGGAGGATTTCAGATAAATAAATTCTTGAATGAAATTACACAGCATTAGAAATGAATTTTGAAGGTTTCGTATACGTTAAAGTATAATTCTGATAGGACAAAACCCAAACGTTCCTTTTTTAATTTTGTAGGGCCTACTTACATGTTAACTGGGCGATATTGAGGTCAGGAGATAAGTTCATGTCATGGAGCATGTAGGCCTAATGCTTTTCTTTTCAGTGGTCCCTGTTTTGAGAGACCACCCGTAGGGCAGGTCAAAATGTGTCTCAAAACTGGTGGTTTTGATTACCATTACACGAAAAAGATAACGCCGTGTTCATAGTGAGCAGTCTTAAAAAAGATATGGAGTCTCTAAATAAAACCAGGTACCAGTGTACACGTACCAACCGCATATCAGCAGCGAAGGAGGTACATATAGCTCAATAGAATTACCTAATTTCTGAACAAGAAAACAATGGATTACAAAATACAATTACACAATGAGAGCGCCTTTTGAAAATATAATATATTTATTTTGTGTCAAAACTCTATTATGTATTGTTACGTAATAATATACATTTAATAAGAATGAGGAGGACTGATAGGGTATATGGTGTTTTATTATATCACAGCGTCATCTACTGGTAATATATGAAATTGAACAGTGATGTTTATACATTCAAGTCAAGCATATAGGCCAAAGTTCGAAGATGAGATTTGTTTTTCTCGTGGCTTTACTAGATGTGGTTTGGGGATGTTCTATTGTATTAGTGTCTTTTTGCCCAGAACCACTTCCTAGTAGTCAATATCCTATTCCGCAGTTCGAACTCTTTACTCTCCATAAGCTAACCTGTCCCTGTCTAACCTGTATATATATGGAATTACTATTGTCTATATTGCACACGTTCCTCTGTAAAATTTTGACATAGGCTGTATCAGCCCAAATAAATTAAAGGGTCTTCAGCGGGTAACTACTCAACATGTTTCGGAGCCTTTTACCCCTATGAAACCCCAGATTTGTGAATGTTATCGCAGAAATACATTGGTTTTCTGTGTGGATAAGGATTTAACTGAATTACCACCCTTCCCATCGGAAATACGTGGGCAATCTGTTGGTATTATATAGAAGTAAATATTGGCTGGATAAGTGAGGTTGCCACATCGAATAAGTCGGTGCGGTTGTTGGGGATAAATAATTTAATGTTGAAATAACACTTAAGTCCATAACCGTCTAAATTATACATTTATTTGCTTTACCATTTGTATGCCAGCGCAAGATACATTCTCGTGTTTACACAATAAAATAGGTACCTGTAAAAGATATTAACAGTTTTCATCTATATATCGTCCAGTTATTTGCTTCTAACTTTAATGTCGTTGATTATATCGCCACGGTACAGCACTATCTGTATGCGTTTGATTATATGAGTAGTAAAATGAGCATTTCTGATTTGAATCATATTGTTGACTTATTTGTGCTTTTCACTTTAATGTCCTTGATTCTTCCACTGTAGGTCGACATGTGAAGGTCACTGTTGTTTAAATCATGAAATTAATCTTTACCTTTGTTGTTGATTTATGTGATATATCTTTGTGGATTACAAAAAAATGACTAGTAGCATAAAGACACTAATGGTTTTAATTATATTTATGATAACTGGGACCCCGGGAGTGGGTGGGGTGATAACACCGAAAGAGACAGTCGGAGGTCAGGCTAAGCGGCTGGCTATACGTCCAGAGATATGAATGTGCATGCCCGAGGGGAAAAGCTTTCCTCGGCTTGTAAGGCTTTTAGTATTTGCACGCAAGTCGAGGAAAGCTGTAGACTTAGTCCAAAGGTGGTACTGAAAGAGTTAAATGATTTATATTTATTTACTTTTCCTACCCAATCGTGTGCATTACTACCCAGTCATGTACAGTAAATTTTTTCCTGCAGCCCTAAATACTATTTATTGTCATACTGTCACTCATAGAAATATATATTTACAGTTACACGTCTGAAGACATGACCATATATCCGGTCATCTCATGCATCTCACACAAAATTCTCGATTTTTTGTGTTTGCCCCAATGTACATGCATACTGGTGATTGTGATGAAAATTTTAATTATAAAACCTGACATCACACCAAAAACAATCTCCTGAGTGTTACTCAAGGTCCGTTTTGATGTACCGTTGACTCCCGATGTAGTTTGGCTTATTTGTGCATTTCTAGATGAATTAATGCACGCAGACAGATGAGTTGATATATTCCCCCCGGAACCTGTGTGATAATTTGAGTCTGTGTGACGCTCTGCCTCTGCGATGTTACTGATCCTGATATGTCTGTTTTTGTAGTTAACCCCAATGTTCTCTCTGTGTGTCAAGGAGATAGTTGAAAATTTCGGCTGTTCTGAATTAGTCGTTAATTTGGGTGTTCTCACTGTTTCCCCCGACTCGTTAATAGATGTTTTCGCAGTGCTTTGAGAAGTATAGAGTTTGGTTTGTGTTGTTAATTCCCACATCCCCGCTATTTGTTCTGCTTTGGTTGTTTTCACAAAGCTTGTGGAGAACGTTGAAAGTTTACCACATGATGAAACAAATGTAATGCTTGAGTACATACCCCCAGCTATTGATATATCCCTACATGGTAGGTATATGTTTCCGGTGAAAATTATTGTTGTGAGACTCTTCAAAGGGGAAAGGTAAAATCTTACAGGAAGCAATTTCACCCTTGTAAATGGAGGAAAAATTGTTAAAGACGGTCCGCTACAAAATATCTGCCAAAATCACATTCACACCTTTCTTGACAGCATAAACATCCTCCATGCACTGGACACACACACACACACACACACACACACACACACACACACACACACACACACAAAACAGACAAAAAGAAAAAAACAAAAAACAAACAAACAAACAAAAAAACCCCAGTGTTATTCGTTTTGTAGAATGAAGATGCATTCTCACTCGTTGTATGTGATAGTGCACAGTTATAGGTCCCGGTGCACACTATATGCAGAGTGTCACTTCCTTTAATTAAGGATGTATATATTCAATTTTCTGGTTGACATATTATGTATTTTCTTACTTTATAGTTGTCACGTTATATCATAGAGGATCGAGGGGTCTATGGTTACATAGAACTACATGAATTATCGTGTATGTTGTTTTATGGTATGTTGTTATAAAGATACATCAAAGTCGAGCTACTACGTAACTTTAATTCAAGATGGCAATTTCGACCATGTGTTTCTCATAGAAGATGTGTGTCTAGGATCCCACAAGCAATATTAGGGAGGAAATGGGGTGACTTTCCGTAAAGTGTATGTTTATCTCATGCTTACTGGTGGGAAGCATTTTGGCGTACAACTGGATTAGGGTAATTATCTTATTCAGCGCTAGCTGCGACTTGACTCGCCTTACTTTGAATAGATATAATGATCCCTGACTAATTCTCTATATTCTATGATAAAGGACCATTTATTTAACTACTGGCAACTTTCTAGTTTAAGGATACACAGATTTGGTGCAGGCCAGCAACCTCACCTTTGGCGCGTTGCGCGGAAGAGCGGTTTCAGTAATGACGGAGTTAATATTTATCATTACATATAGGCGATACATATTTCACCAAATGATTAGACGATTAGAACCAATACACAGAATGTGTTGGACTGAATCGCTAAAAGCTGTTCATACCTGGTGCTCGAATCGAATTTAACAAAATTATGTTATTTGAATAAAAACACGTGCGGGTCAAGAGTATAATTTTTCAGCAGCACTGGGTCTTTAACAAGATTACGTTATTTGAATGATAGGACGAGCGGATAGCGAGTATAATTATTGGCACAGGGATTTTTCTTATTTTTTTGCTCAAAAATGTCTTACAGTGGCAGGAGTAGATGTTTCCGGTGACCGTGGTGGGGAGTGTGTGTGTGTGTGTGGGGGGGGGATTGTAGTCATTTCAGTTCGACATATTGATTCAACCAGCGAAATTTGATGAAGTAGAGGAACGAAAATGCACTATTCAAGTGATTTAACATTCTTTACATAAGATACACAAAAGGTTAAAATCTTGATGTGAGGTTATTTTCGGACTTTAAGGTGACAGAAGTGAGATTTGGATACGGCGTAGCAATCGGAAGATTCCCTGCTCAGCCTTATGCAAGTTGCTGATATTGAAAGAGACTACACTTAAGCCTAATAAAATTGAATGCGTCGCACTTTCACCTATCCTTTTGGAGTGTTTGCAGATGTTTTCGCTTTTTAAAAGAAAATGAAAATCTGAGGCAACTACATTGTATCGGTAAGTGCTCTATCTATTACTGAAATCTGCGAATATGAACTAGTGGAGTTCTATGCCCCTCTGTTATAGATAAGTAGCAGAATATAATAGCTTTATGAACGTTTTTATTAAGTATAATTATGCATGTCATTATGAATATGTGAATGTGTAGAAAAATTATATTTCTAAGCTGAATTACCATTTATGTGAGGAGGCGTTTCTGCTCCATTGTTCATATATTCGTGGTGAAATATCAAAATATGTATACCAGAGTTGAAAGAATTCTCGTTAAACCCATTTTCGTCGGCTGATATATACATATATATATATATATATATATATATATATATATATATATATATATATATATATATATATATATATATATATATATATATGTATATATATATATGTATATATATATATATATATATATGTATATATATATATATATATATATATATATATATATATATATATATATATATATATATATACATATATTCAATTTAGATGGTGCAACCTTTACCTATGAGTGTAGGTGCTTTGGTTCTGGGTATACTGTATACCAATGTGATTGTTCTTATCGTGGTACTATGATGGGGATTATTAAGGCAAGCATTCATTATAAAGACACTGCTAGATTGATTAGTGCGTTGGATAGTTTGGATGACGTGAATGTAGAACGTGCAGAACTTAGGTTTGACTGTCCAGTGTTTTATCGTTGTAGTGCTATTCATATGTGTAGTAAGTTATCACAAGGCCGGCCTTGAGAGTGTTGCTGAAGAGGGGTGTATGGGATCCTAGTTATAGGAAAGAAAGTATGTCCACCTCTACACCTATTAATGTCATTGTTAACCCTTAAAGCGCTGATTTAAGATTGAGTCAACAGCTTCTCTGGGGCACTTTGCGCTAGGAATGCTGTTGACTAAGACTACTTTTTGCTTTAGACTAAGCTTGCTGGTATTTGAATGAAAGGTCTCTTCGTGAGGAATTTGAATCTTTTAACCGTTATATGTTTAACGGTAATGAGAAAACGACTATAGTCGTGATGAGCACTTTAAGGGTTAACAAGCGCCATGAGTGTGTAAAACTTCTCTGTAAATATGGCGCAGATATATCAGCAATTTTATAAAGATCTGAAGTCGAGGCTTTGTCACCAATGGGTGCCGTATTATTAAAACACGACCTACATTCTATCAAAATATTGCCTAAATATAAAACAAGACTGCCCCTGATAAATGTCACTTTTGATGGGTGGCAAGAATTGAAATATATTTCTATTGTAGACAGGGATGGGATATTATTCCACACACTTATCCACCATCGTTTGTGCTGCACACATGTGAGACGGACGTGTTATGTCCAGATGTACGTGCAGCATTGAATTATCTTGCAGAGTGGGTTGTAGAGTAGTCTCTCACAGTTGGCCGCCTGGTGAGAGATTTGAGCAAATGTCCCAGTTGGAGAGAGTTTAACAATAATGGGTAGAAATCTCAATCCAGCACCTTTACTGGTAATGGTCAAAAGTGCATTGTGTAAATTGCCCCCCCCCCCGGAATTTTCGCTGCGTTGTGCAATACTATGGGCCATTAAAGGTATTTGATAAATGGTATGTATATGATATATATTTAACCATCAATAGCGAAGTACTCAGACTGAATGTGTGAAGAGATGACATTTAAAAAAGATTATATATGATAGTACGGAATTGTAGCACAGCATTAGATTGGTAATAAGCAAACATCTAAGATACTGATGCAAACTATACGTTTCTCAGAAGAATACATATACATTTATATTTTTACCAAAATTTACTCACCAGATGGTACTGCCTGATGGGTGACCACACAAAACCTTATTTTGAGAGCAGGGCACATTCATGATACCACACGGTTGTGCCTTTGTACAAGGTCAAGTAACTACATAAATTAACTACTTAAATAGGTTGATGGGAAGATGAACAGATAAAACGAAACATAATAAATAAGTAGATAAATAATAAACTAACAAGCAAACAAATTGATAAGTAAGTAAATAAATAAATAAATAAGTAAATAAATAAATAAACAAATAAATAAACAAATAAACAAATAAACAAATAAATAAATAAATAAATAAATAATAAATAAATAAATAAATAAATAAATAAATAAATAAATAAACAAATAAATAAATAAATAAATTATTTGTATATTTCAGACTGAAAATGCCAAGAAGGAAAATCCCAAACCCCCTTAAAGCATTTTTTGACTGAGGATCGTGAAGTTACTACAACTGTGAGGAAAAAAGTGATGATGAGGAACATTTTCCTGTTGGGAAAAAGTACTAGACCACTAAATATTGATGAGAATGATGCACAGGCGCCACCAATACTTGATATAACAAAAGCAAGACCGGCACAAAGCACAGGAACCGGTACACCATTACCAAGTGCATCCAATGTTCATTGCACACAGCCAGGGCTATGGGCGGGTCCCTCACCAACCGCTGGTGGTTCGCTGTACTCCGCTACGCCACTTTCATCCCCCAGTCGCACTGCTGAATACCCATTCCGACGTACGCCAACTTCCAGGCGGGTCGCCACAGCCACATTCACCCCAACCCGACCAGCTACATTGTATGGCAATGATAGCTCTGAAGCCCCAGTTATTAGGAGGTATCATTTTTCTGGATGGCAAAGTGAAGGGTTCGGTGTTCTGGAATGGCGTGCACATGACACTTCTGGATTGGGAGCCAAGGATATATATTTGGCAGTACATCCGTCCTGCAGCATTTGGTCTGTCAGATGATCAACTGAAGAGGGCTGTCAACAACCCTGGTGAATATTTCGGACCAGTCGCCCCCTACTCCTTGGATTACACACCCTGGTGAAAAAAAAGTGGGATGTATTTAAAAGAAGGCGATTAAAAAAAGAAAAAAGAAAGACAGAATTGGCGGAATAGAACAAAAAACCGCACGAATTGAAGGAGATTCACTCGGGAGAACTTTCTGATTGGGCTATTTGAAAATAAGGAATAAACAAGCCTTAAGCTATCGATTACTTTTGTCTCTACCATTTCATGCCAGTATACACACAGGGCAGTGAGTAGGACATATCTGCAGGACTGCAACAATTGGAGCCGCTTCATTTAGATGAACCGTTTTGATATAATGGGTCCAAAGAGACATTCATGCGAAATTCGTGTACAATCATTTTCATGGCCGGATAATTTGAAAAGGCATATTAAAAAACATGTCTTGACAAATTAGATACATACACGTGTCATATCTGTAATAAAGTATTCATAAGACCAGATAATCTAGCATGACATATTCGGACATATCCTATTTCTACAGATCCACTTGCAGGGCCTGGCACCGAAAAAGAACCTTTCAAGCTTGATGTGGGTGAGATTGAGAAAATATATATCTATATGCCTAAAAGGTGAAAAATATTCTAAAAAAATCCATGCTACAGTAAAAGATTATAATGTAAAAATGCACCAATCATTACATTCAGACAGCTTGCTCCATGTTTTTTAAATTCTACACAAAATGTTTGATATCCTCTTAAATATACGCTTGGGAAAAATTAAACCTCTTGATAAAGTAAAAATTGTTCTGCAAATCCCTGAATTAGATTATCCTGTTCAAATACGTTTTGTGAGACGAGACAGGGTTACATCAGAAATGATTACGAGTGAAACTGAGCGAGTGCTACAGAGTTATAGGGAATTTTCCATAATAATCACACTGGAAGTTCAAATGACACATGTGATTTTACCCCGCAGCGGAAATGTGTGTAAAAAATCGCACCTTCAGTTGGAAAAAATATTTTTAAAAAATGTGTAATTCAAATAAAGAATCGTGATAATATATGTTTTTCTCGAGCACTGGTGACTGCACTCGCACGTTTGGAGAAACACCCATATTATAACAATATAAGGTTTGGTCGAAAAATACAAGGACGATTTGCACGTGATTTACATAAAAGAGCAGGTATGAATTTTCGGAAATGTGGGTTAGAGGAATTTGCACAATTTAAGAGCATTCTCACTGACTGCCAAATTTATGTAGTTTCACTTACCCACTTCAATTCTATTAAATTATCAGGACCAAAAATGAAAAAGAAAAATTTTAAAAATCACGATTTCGCACCTTGTTTGTTTGTTTGTTTGTTTGTTTGTTTTTAACCAACGTGGGTGCATTTGAAACTCATTCAAGCGCGATTACGTTGCCTAAGTTTTATTTTGCAAGTGACCCATGGATTCCCTTTCGGTCTAATCAAAATGTCACGGAAAGGGATTTAGACCTCTCTTTAAAAAGATCCGTCCAATAGAACACTACGTCATTTGTATCGTCAAAAATTACAAAGCTGCATCAAATGGGGCTTTCAGCCCATGCTCAATTAGGTCTTGAAATCTATTCGTTTATGGTCCTATATCTTGCGTTTAAATGGTCGATTTACAGATAGATAGAGTGCAAAAGGCTACCGTATGATCAGAACTGGGGATAGGTGGCAAAATGCCCGAATTTAGGATATGCCGCGGCGACTCGTGTTATCATCAAATCTAGGAGACTTTCAGTCACAGCTTTAATACGTGCGGGACCAGTTACCCTGGACCAGAAGTTCCAAGTAGGCATTCCACTGGCTCTAACAATTACGAAACACCCTTACTCTGCGAATACGCCAGAATTATCAAAAACTGACAACTTATCCCTGTATCTGATACATTTTTTGTCAGCCTTCGACGAAAATTGAAACAATGTGAGGGTAATTACGCAACACAACGGCAATAGAGCTTTTCAATACGTTAGAGGGCGTTGCGAACGTTGAGTAAATTTTGTCACCGGTGATGGCTCTGCCTGTAATCGGGGTGTTCCGGTCGCCATTGAGCACTGGTTTAGAAATGGAAGTGAATGCAAGAGAAAGCGGAGCAGAAGTTGAAAGGGGGGATTTAGATTATACGTGTCTGCATTTTAACAAGCATAATTACTTTTAAATTCCAGCATAAGAAACATTTTTGGGTCGACTACAATGCGGTTAGTGCTATACTCAAATATCACGCCAGCCTAACTGGCAAGAAGCAGCCACACACAAACATGGTTTCTTCATCAAGTACCTATAGAGCACAGAACTGTGCCGATTGAGGCCACTGTTGCATTGAAAATAAACTAAACAGGAGGTCACTTCCTATCACATAACTCTGCTTGTAAATACTTTTGATAAAATGAGTGCACGAAAGGTTTTCCCCGAAAATACACAGGAAACAATCTTAGATGAGCAAGCCGTTCAAGTTTTTCAAAATGGCGACCGAAGCCACGCGATTGAACATCCCACGAAGAACTCCACAAAATTGCTCTCAATTACACATGTGGTTTTACGTTATTAGTGCGGCAATACATATTTGAGACGTCACTCGACTGAATATGGGGGAAATATATCTATCAACCTTTTAAATGCAACATTAATCGGCGTGAACATGCACAGCTAGCGAAGCTGATTCAGAGTACAGCAAAGCCGCGAGCCTGGCCAAATACCACCGAGAAACACCCATAAAAACACAAATAAAACTGATCCATGCTTAGGATAATAAAAGTGGTGCAAAAAATCTTAGGTCTGGTTGTTTACTACGATTATTCTGGCAATTTGGCACACAGCAGTGGTCTCGCTTCCCCAGGTTGGCGTATGGCACTGACCGTCTGATGCAGAGGTGTTACACTCCGATTTTCCCAATCCGCGAAGCACTGTTGAAAACGACGTCAGCGCCATCTATCGTACTGGAAAGGTCTATTAACACGCCATTTTTCAGTCTGCCAGATTGCCATGGCACCGGAATGCAAGGGAGCAATTGTTTTATGATGATTTTACAGGTGCCCCAGTCTGTGAGCGTGAACGTGTTGTGTAGGTCATTTTAGGCTTGATCCATACCACAGAGTATAACACTGGCTTCAGGATGAGATTCGCGCGAATGTTTTGGAAGCTAAAGCATATCACTATGGATATGTAATACATATAATAATCATGAGGATGATAATGATGAAAATATCATCATCATGGAGAACACCAGGTTCTATAGGCCTACATGCGCAAACACAACACTCAACAACCATCCATATATGTGTACCTATATGCACAGTTTGTAGGCCTGCATGAGCTTATGATGTGAAAAGGTCGGTCTTTCTCGACTGGTGTTGATAGCATTAGCATGTGGTATTACAATTTAATAACTTTCACCAGTTCTATATTCTGTAGTTCACCCGAAAGGATGGGACAGACATTAGAAAATGTAGGCCTAATCTAAATACGAATTCCAAAGTGAAACGCTTATCAACCCAAAGTATCAAGACAATGTAAAATGTTTGCAAAGAAAAGAACACTGAATTCCAATAAGTTGTTATCACAGCCATAGTATAATCATGAAGGATGAATTACAGCTTTATATACATGATTTTATAGGCAGTGAAGGTTGTCAAATTATGTTGATGATGTGATTATGTATAATTTAATTATGGAAAAGTACAATGGCGATATGCAGATGAAGGTGCCGAAAAAAGAAATGTTTTGAAGATCATTTACCACCACTCTCGATCAAAAATACATACAAATTTTAAAAAATACGTTTATTGGATAACACCTTTTTTCCATTGAAATGCATTTCTATATGAACGTCTTGCTATAAACTGTTTCCCCTGTTTTCAGGTTTCATTGTTCATTGTCTTGTCGCATTTGTGACAGCATCGTCGTAA